>JAQIXO010000062.1:0-52492 GCA_034700305.1 Protaphorura armata
AAACTACCGCACTTTTGAAAACCGCTTGCGCAATCTCTATGGTTAAAAGTTAACTTTAACTTTTAACTTTTAGCTCTAAACTCCTAACTCCAAAAGTTAAACTCTAAACGTCAACTTTGCGCAAACACTGTACTGTCGTCGTCACAGAAACCGGAAGAAAAGGATGGCCAGACTTTCCATCCCAATAAGAGAAGAAAAAAAATGAAACCTGATCTCGAGAATAACTCTCTTGCACGTAGGAGTCTGCCTATTATTAGTGAGAAAGAAATACGCACTACGCGCACATACATATATTTTATATCTGTTGAGCCTTACTGTACTTCCTCTCAAGTCGAATCCAAAAATATGGTCCAAGAAAATCGCACGTACGTAATAAATTCAAATGAAATTAATATGGAATAACCTCAGAATTTTCTCCGAATAGAAATTCTAACAATAGCCGGTGGTACAAATATGTAAAAACAACAACATTCATTACCATTATTATACCATGGAGAAAGTTGACTTTCTCCGTTCATGTTTGCATATCATTTTATCTACTTCATTCTAACATTGTGTGTCTGAAATCGTCGATACCATGATTTGTTGACAATTTAAGAAAATTCGCATCACTTAGAAATACAAAACAAAACGTACAAAATAACATACAATCTTTCCTTACACCCAAAACCTACAAGTGAGCAGATCGTTTGGGCTATCACATTTCAAACTACTCTCCCTATATTTCCCTTATTACAAAATTTGATTATGACGTCCGTCCGTCCGTCCGTCCGTCCGTCCATCCATCCATCCATCCATATTTCATATTCACCTTATGCGTACTGAGCTCGTTTTCTATCAATTTGAAATTCTCCCCTCACCCTTTCCAGATTTGATGCAAAACGTTCCGTCTGTTCAAAATGGTAATTAAGTTGCGGAGATGACAGACTTCATTATTTATACACAGGAATAGGAATACATTGTAGGAGAGAGCCGTGGCGGAGAAAAGCAAAAGCAAAAGGGTTTATGCGTTTATGGGATGGATGGAAATGAAATACCCGGGTAGTACACACACACACACACAACAGTGAAAATAGAACTGAAACTGAACAGAACAGAGATGGATATTGTATTCCCTCAAGACACCGGAAACAATTCTACAGTTTTGGAGACTGAAAGGAAAACAACGGAAATGAAGACAACGGGCGTTTCTTGGCGACGAAAAATCCCTATTTATAGTCCATAACCCTTTGTTTTCTCTTCTAACCCTCAGAAAAACCTCTCTACAACGGTCAAGACTCTGTTAGAACGTTATAAAAGGGTCAGGTGGATCCATACGGCATTCTGACGGAGCCATCCAGCCATGTCACGTGTCAAGTCAAGTCACCCAAATACCAAAGCCTTAGCAGTTCAGTTGGATTCGACCCTTGTCTCCGTTACTGTTACTGTAGCCACTCGTATCGTAACCATGACAACGTCGTAAAGTCAATTCACATCACTTCGCCACCTTTTTCCCTTACAGACCCTCATGTTCTGTTCATCTCCCCCCAAAAACTCATGACATTATAAATTATCCGTGTCCTGTCACTTACGACTTCCGACCAACTCATAAAATCCTTACAATGCAATGCAACCTAATCCGACCAACAGAAGAAATACACAGGGAGAGAAAGGAAAGCGAAGAAAATAAAGTTCACAAGGGAAGTGAGCAGTGAGTTCAATTTTTGCAACAAAAAATTTGCACATTTTCATCCTCTGATATTGGATTCCCAAATACTTGGAATTCCAGAACCTCATGGTTTGCAATTTTGGAATATGCCCTTCGTTATCGTCACCTAAGACGATTCCCTCGTAAGATGGCAATGTAACGGCGGGAAATGCGAATGTATTGAGTTTTTTCGTCTCCTCTCCTCTTTCCTTTTATTTTTTTGGCCAGGTTGTTGTTCCATGGTTGGGTGGGTGCAGTGCAGTGCAGTGCAGTGCATGGGGTGAGAGCTAAAACCTGAGACCTCTTGACTTGACTTTTTCTTCTTCCTCTTTCACTTACTTAAACTTTCTTTCCTTGTCTTTTGACTTACAAGAGTCAACATTTTTCTTGAGAGAGAGAGAGAGAGAGAGAGAGAGGAAAAAAAGTGCTCAAGTCATTCCAAAAGCTCTCACTTCCCCACGTCACTCTTCCGTGAAGATTGTCAGGCGGGGTACGCGTACTTACGGACTTATGTACGAAAGGCGGGTTTTTCGCCTTACTATTTTTACTAGAATGAAACCATGGTAGATTATTGCGAATATACGGAACTGTACAGAATATAATAGACGGGGACGGTTGGAAAATAAATAAGAACAAGAACAAAGATTATGTGCATGTGTGCAAACCAATTACATACATCGGATGAGAGAGAAAAAAGTGTCAAAATAAATTATGCAGAACAAGAGTACAAAATGGTACAGTTGGTTGCCCGCGTTTTCGTCGTCGGGAGCTTTTAGCCGCCATGTACGTGTGCATGCTTCCTATTATTCACTTTCACTTCATTTTAAATAAGGCCGACTTTCTATATACGCATTTGGCGTATTAAGGGAAGTTACCCAGAGTAGTAGGCCCGGAAAACACTGGGCTTGCACTCCAATGCAGAAATATTCCTAACCCCGTCAAAACTAAACTAAACACATGAAAGCTTATCTTTATGGGAATACTGAAAATGCTCACAAAATGTGTAGGTAGACATATTTTGCTTACTCGACTCGACTTACTCCATGCCCTACATTTTAGGGTTCGGTGCCAGCCGTGGTTCCCGCAAGAAAATGAAAGAACTAAATAATTTATTTCAAATAACTGATGTTTTTTCCCTGGACTTATCTCCATGCATGTGTCTCCAGATATAAAGCTTCTTACCAATTTATTTACTTTACTTAAGACTCACAGTCACAGTGCAGTGCACTTATCCCTTATTTTGAGTGTGCACTCTTAAGAGTACCTACGACACAAACTCAAATACCCCTAGACTTAACCTAATATCTTTTCAAAATGGCCACTTATATAAAATGCAACTTATCGTTAGCTAAGCCGCGTGGAGATACAAAACTGGTAGGGGGTTCTAAAATTCATAACAGTAATTTTGACATGTTACTCTGCTACTTTTTCCAATTGTACACGTAAAATTACACAACAATTCAGCATCTCAGAATTATGGAACCGTGCGATTTTGAAAATTCCTATCATTTGAGGCAAATAACATCGAAAATAAGGAGAGAGAAAAAAGTTGGCTGTGGAATTGAATTGAGAAAAATCCTCATCAATGATTCAGAAGAGTATGTAGTGGAATTGAGCTTAAGAAAACTCTTGTAATCTGAAACAGGACGGTTTCCGACTGCATGGCCATGGTTAAGAAAAACGAGCAAATAGAATCAGTCATTTTGATTGGCAACCAACTGTGAGCTCCATGTTTGCACGCACAATAAAGAACACATTAAGGAGATACCGTTGACTAGTTTAATACTCAGACTTTCTTACTGTACATACACGTAGACTATAACAGTAACCAATATAAAGCCAACCTGGAAACATCAAATGCCAAATCCACAATTCAATACAATACAATACAATTGGAATGGACATCGGGCATTCACAGTCACATTCCACTAAGCTTTCAAAGGAAATAAAAACACGCAATTCCAATTCCACTGGGAGTTAGCCTAAAAACAATCCATTCAAACGTATTTACTATACTGGACTGGGCTTTCTAGCAATTTTAAGTAGTTTTTCCTGTATTATTCGCAATATACTTCTAAATATTTTAATGACCATTACAAAAATAAATTCAGAAATCTTGGTTACATTGTAGGAATAATACGCAGGCATAATATTCCAAAGAATGAAAATTTGTTTGAGGCACGCCAAGACAAACTTGAATTCAGATATCCTTGGTTTAGCGGGAAATTTGAAAATGAGATTTTGTTTGGGGCACGCCAGGAACAATTTGAATTCAGATATCCTTGGTTTGGAGAGAAATTTGAAAATGTGATGTTATTACAGGCACGCCAAGACCAATTTGAATTCCATTTTTTCCATTCCAGAATTTTTATTCCAAAGAAAATCTACTCTTCGTTTAAAAGCTATTGAAAAATTCGGTGTAAATCGATTTCTGCAGTGGAGTTAGAGAAAGCTAATTTAAAAGTACAAGAAATTCATTCCATTTGCCAAGTTTTACATTTGCAAATATTATTAGGTTGTATGAAAGAGCCATAAGATATGAATGCATACATTGCATGTTATGAATTTGCTTTCACACTAAATGGATAACTGCCTTATAAATTATAATTTGGTGTCCCCAATTTGAGAAATCATTTAAAGCGTGAGGAGGCGGAAAACATAAATTACATTACATTACTAGTATAGGGGTGAGGGTATTTAAGTTAGACTGAGATTTGAGCCATTTTTTCTTCTTCTTCTGTGTTCAGTCTGGAGGTTTGTTGGTAGTGGTTCATTTTCTTTGATATAAGCGTCCATTTATGAAGTGCGATGAGTCGTTGAGTAGAGAAGAAGTCATAAAAAATTAATAGGAGTCGACCAAGTTTTTGGTGGCTAGGAAAAACGGGGGTGGGGTGTGTGGGGGAAGAAAGAAGAAAACGACGACGATCGTTTCTTCCCATCTTAATTGCTCTATAAAACTCGCCGGGACTCACTCTTTTGTCACCACCAACGACCCAACTACATAATAAAAAGGTGCTTAGTGTCGGAGCCTTCTTACTCCGTCCAAAGGAAGGAAATCTTTTCTTATTCTTTACCCATTTTTGCATTTCTTCGTTTAGTGGCTTGCGAAAAAAATTCCTTGAAATAGAACTCCCGATATGTACGTTCGTATGATACGATTCGCGATATTTTACAATCACTATCCAAGGGACTAGCCCAAGCTTATTTTAAATCATAAATGGCGGGTAGCGGTTCATGAATTATTTTCAGGGATAGCACTGTATATACCAAACACACTTGAAGGGACTATCGTTGTAGCTAGTGGTTTATGAACCACCCTGTGCAACCACACAGATGGCGCAAACTTTCTCACAATCTAGTTTATTGGTTATTTTCCACAAAACGCAACGCAATTCATGGTTTTAATACTTCCGCATGGTGATAATGGCCGAGTGTCTCATCTGGGTTAAATATTTTAACTATTCCTATCCTTACTTACTCCCATGCATTATAATTCAGACGAACGATGGAACTGACTGTGTGAGTGAGTCTAATAAATGGCGACGATGGACGACTCGAGTCCAAAGTCCCGCCTGGGCTGGGCCTTAGACCAAAAAGACACTTTTATTACATTGGAAATGACTGAGGTTTTAGTTTTTAGCTCTCCCACTAAAAACCAACTCAAATATCCGTTTTATACTTTGACTCGGTCATTTTATGAGCCAAAACAAAAGCCGAGGCCAAAAGAACCCACCATCTCCATCTCGTCTAGAAAATTTTACATCTCTTTGACTCCAATAATACTGACTATGAGCTGCGGATTCACAATCCTCCAAACCTCCCTACATATGCCAAAGGCACTAAAACCGTTACGAACCTACAATTCCCATTCTCTTAAAAAAAAGACGCAAAAGAAACGAACAATCCAAAAACTCCCGCTTCATCCTAAACGGACCGAGGGCATTTGGGATGTCATGGCATGGCATGACCTTATTTTAATCCATCCACAGATAACTACATTCCCGCTAGCTGGAAACAATAAAAACTGTCTTCGACTAGCAACTGGATGAGTCTCCTCAAATTTGGCGAAAGAGATATCTGGAATTCCGATGTAAAAAAAACTTTGGAATATTGCGTCAAAACTCGCAATAAGGAGTGGGCACTAAGTAAAGTGTCATTTTTTAACCGCACAAGGTAAATAAATGGTTAATTTTGAATTTTACACTCGATTAGTTTCCCTTGTAACAAAAAGTAATTATACTGGGTGACTTTAATGTAGTTTCTCAATTAACTTGTATATTTGTTTCTCGGAAATTGAAAGGATTGAGTTAATTAGGAATTTAACTTTACACGTCAACCGCATTATTTTCTGGATCGTGAGCGTGCTGGAAATTGATGAGAAATATATACAAATACACCCACCCACAAATGGCTAATTGATTCCAGAATGTTTTCAAAAAGTTTTTAATTGAGTTTTCTAAAGTTTTCCAGAGTTGAGTTGACGGGAGAAGTAATAAAGAGTGTTACAAATACTTATGCATAGTGTGTACTTAGTCTGCTTTTCAAAGAAAAAAAATGTTTTCGACAAAAATCCTAGTTAGCAGTCTAGAAAAATACATATATTCCAGATTTGTTGCTAAGTTTAGTGAAGCGAAGCTATTATTAGTTAGTTTCCAAATTCTTGGGAAAAAGATGTGACCTATATATTCTAGACAACCCAGACGCTGGACGCGGGAGTATTTCCTTCCAGGAAAAAAAAGTTCAAGACGCCTAATTTCGTTTGACTTAACCCAGTTTTCCTTCTTCACCCAAGAAATAAGCAAAAACTTTTATTCTGAGCCTTCAACTATCTTGAAACTAAACTTGACAAATGAGAATTGGCAGAAAGGAATCTCGGTCTGCACTCTCTAGCTCTCTCAAGCTGCTTTTGGCGAAATTCGATGACGAGACGACGTGTCTGAGATTTTGAGAATGGGAGTATCGTTCTTATTTCATTTTTCGGAGAGGCCGGAGCCGGAATACCATAAATTGACAGACATTCATCAAAGAGAAAAATTATACTTACCGTTTTTCCAAGGAACACCACCCACAGTACGGATCACGTGAGTTGAGGCATTGGCTGCAATTACTGTGAGCCTCACACTGCTCGACTCGAAGCTTCAGCACCTGTAACACAACAAAAAATAATTTGCAATTAATATGAGCATTTAAACCGCATGTAGTAATAAAAGTACGCCATATTCTAAAAACTTGGGAAAAAGGAGAATTTTTGGCACAAAGGTTTCTAAATATAAATCGCGGTACATTGAATTATAATCTGAAGCATGTACAATAAAAGTCATCATTGCAATTTGTAAATCGTACGTAAGTGTTATTTTTAAAATAAGATGAATGGGTGGTCCTGCCCTAAAATTTGTTTCACCGGAAAACCTTAAAGGATTTGGATGAATTGAGACATGACATTAAAGTGAACTGACACGGGTACTCTGTTTGCACATGCAGACTGCAGAGTTCATGCATTAATTGAACTCTTGGGTGAATTATGAGGAAGGTGGAGGAGAATATCTTGAGGTTTTCACGCCCAAACCATTTCCATTCCAATGGAATCCATTCAGAAGTTCATGTAATTAAAAATCTTGTTACTCTTCTTTGGACAAATTTAGAACAAATTCTTGACAAGACTAATGCAGATGTTTTTCTCACTACTACATGCTACAGTAGGTACTCTAACTTTTACTCTTCTACATACTCCGTGCAAGTCCCTTTTTTCTTCCTCGGGTTTCCGGAACTACGGCGGAGTAAATTGGGTGTGTGAGACAGTCACCATTAGTTCTCCTTTCCCGGTTGCCACACAGGATCCCACTCATCCAAATATGTTCCTCAATTCAATGAGCCAGAAACAAAAAGAAGCTAGACTACGGGAATACCCTCACAATATGGTAGAAAATAACCCCGCGTCATGTACCAAAAACCAATGCCATTTTAACACTATGAATTATACACTTTCCTGGGTTAATTTCTAGGAAGGAATCAATTCGCCATCCGACTCTAATCTTCAGCCATTAATTAAAAATATGTAATGTGCAAAATAATTATGAACTTTTGATGGCCATTTCCTGGTGACCAAAAATTGGCATATGGTACACACGACGAATCGCGGTCGTCTGGTAATGGTGGTTTTGGCCGCACTAAAAACTGGAGGGTAATTTTTGTGTGTGACACATGTATAACGGCCGGTGACAGTTTGAAATGTTAATGGGAAATGTTTGCCGGGCCGGGTAAGTAAGTAAGGGTCGGGTAGGCAAAAAAACCCGGGGAATTAGTACTTGGTAAGCATAAAAAGTATTTCAATTCCAATGCGACAGTCGTGGTCTCGTGGTAGTGTGCCATATAGGACGTCATATATATGCTAACAAGTTTATGGAACCAAAGGGGGAATTTTTAGGTGTGCAAAACTGCAAACAAATTATGACGGGGTCTTGTTCGCCAGTCATAAACCCTTCACATTGAAAATCTATGAGTTTGTTAGCACACACGCATATACTCTGCCCTGCATACTCTGCATATAAACTTTCTTAAAAACTGGCGCCAGGAAAATGAGATTGGCATCACCCTAACTATACTCTGACTGGAGCGAGTGAGTGGCACTGGATTCTCGACTTCTCCAAAAATAAAATTATAAAAACTAAGTAGGAAATGAATGTTTGAAGAGTTTATGACTCAAATAACTAAGGCAAAAAAAAAGAAAGAAAATAACATCATGTCAGTTCCGGAAACTTTAAAAAAAATATTCTACTACATTCTACACACAACTTAATTTGTGAGCTCAGTAATTGGTTGGGAATGAGTGTTGGTTTGTTGGTTAAGGAATTTATGTTCTTTTCATCTCATTTCCCCCTTTCATAAAGTTTTTTTTTTTCTTTGCAAAAACAATTTGCACATACGTATAGTATAAGTGTAGGGTGTTTTCACAGTCAATTTGAAAAGAAGTCGTAAATCCGTGAGTGTAAGGTAAAGTATATACACGTACGTAAATATTTGGTTCCAGGAACACAATTTTTTGACAAGATTTTAATTTGATAAGCTCTTTATAAACTACATAAGTATAGTACGCAGATTTATGGTCAGTCTTGGAAACTAACGTAAGATGGCGTAATTTCACTGAGAGTAGTTAAAATATTCAACAAATTGATTTTTCCCGGCCTTAAATTATTTCAAATATTTCAAAGAAAATCCTTAGAATTTTTCAGCCAACTAATCGCCTATGATTAAAACCTACGCGGGCATCCGCCACGGACGGCCATTAGTATAAAAGCTTGCTGAGTTGACTCGACTCTTGTTGTGGTAAAGATTTGTTTTTATTTTACACCCTCGGCAATTTTATTGTTGCAAAAATGATACAAGCCCCCCAATTATCCCATTTAAGAAGAACTTGAAGAGGAGCCAGGAACTACACCATTATTATTTTTCCAAGAACCTCAAGCATGAGTCTTTATTCCTCACGTTCTGTTCTCCACTGCTCTGCTCCCATGACGCCATGAGTTAATTTTTTTTTGCAAAAATATTCAATTATACCTCCAAACATGCATGCATGCACGACCTTTAGAACTTTACATAATTTGGTCACGCCATTTTTCTTTCCCATTTGCAAAAATTTCACCTCCAGCCACTCGGCACTCAACAAATGCCAGTCTGTCGGTTTTACCTCATACAGTACTCCGAGTGTGCAATTATTTGACCGACCTATCTCAACTCTACTGCATTGCACTCCTTGTTAAAACAAATAGGCACCAGCACAAAAGTGCAGACCCAGGTACTGGCACAGGTGTCCAAGTCATCGACTACTTCAACTTCTCCTGAACCACCTGATATGAATTCCACTCACACGGGAAATATTTTTGCAAAAATTATCAAGAAAATAATTCTGTCAGAACTATGCAAAGTTTGGACCCAAAAACCACTGAAATCTTGCTAAGGTTCTATTGAAGGAAATTCCGGCCACAAATTCAAGTCTTTACAAATAAAATTTAAGTAGGGATATTTTCAATTTCCATTTCCTTTTCGTTAGACACTCGTTATAATAATTTCGGCGTAAACTGAATTCAAAGTCAAACCCACTCATTAAAGTCGTTAGTGAAAGAATAATGATGTCCATGCTTCTGGGGGAGAGGCCAATAAGGATACACGCATGGATGCTTAAATATTTTTAAGGCCCACAGCAGCACAGAGTACAGAGTACAGCGACAGCACGGGAGCCTTAATTCCAGTACATCATCATCATGTGTGGTAGAAAAATCTCTTCAGAACATGAAATTATTGTTTTCTAGTGCTTCTAGCTAGTAGAGAGAGCGTTAGCTCAAATAAACTTCTACATACAGCATGTACTCCCGGCCACCAATTTTTCCAGCCATGCACCCATCAATTTGCATGCTAAACAATAAAATTGTTTCGTTTATTGTTGCATGTGTGCAACGCAGCGCCGCGTAGACAATCTGTTGTCTCTTTTGGACTTTTGACCTCTGCCCAAAATCTCCAGCCTTGGGCGGAATTTTAATTTTCAGAAAATATACAATTTTATTTTTTACAGAATTTAATATGAAATATTTCTCAACAATTCAATAAAAATGTACATCTCAATTTTGGTAGTAAAGAAAAGGTATTGAACCGACAAAAACTTAAAAAATTCATGATTGACGTGTAGATTTAGCAAGAAATTAATAAAATTCACTTATGGCTCATAAACTAAAGTACACTACCAATAAAATTATACAAAGAAAATGAGTTGGCGAATGTTTAAGAGTTGAAGTCGTTTGTCAATCAGTCACGACTTCTCAGCAGTGCACCAGTGCAGTTCTTCAAAAAATAAAAACCACTTTTTTTTTTTATTTTCAATAAAAATCCTACTACAGTACTTGGAGTAATCATCAGTAATTAATTATTGTGGTTGCACTGCTGCGTGTGCATCAAAGATTTCCATATTATGGTTTGAGGGGTTAAAAAGGCCAGTCCGACCGACCACCGCGTACCATGTATGTACATGTACTGTACAAAAACAACCCTATGCCATTACAACAACTCAACTTAAATACATGTTTCAGTTTTAACGACGTGAAATTCTTACAATCAGATATTATTGTTAAAAACCTATCCATACCTATCCCATGGGGGTCAGAAAAATTTTATGGACATGTTTCATGTACTTACTTGAGTATAAAAAAAACATTTAATTGTTTGAATCACACTTTTCTAGCCCTAACCACTCAAGATCACATCTACCGCCGTGTGCTCAATACATACATAAATTTTTTAATGACCCAAGTTCTGAGGAGGCCTAAAAAAGTGAGGTATACATTTTTGTACTGGATTTTCAGTCGGCATTTCTCGTATGCCGTTTCAATCTCTTGTGGGAATATTCTGTGAACCACCCTCTATTTGTATTGCACAGAAAACCATTTTTGAAATCGGCCTAGCCTATCATATACTATCATGTGTCTTTTTTAACGTACGTCCGGACAGGCAGAGTACACGTCCAGTACATTTTGTGGACATTTTGAGCCAAGTATTGTGTTGACCTGAAGCTTTCCTTTCACATAAATCCTATCAAAAAAAGGACCGTTTGACCTGATTTCCCCTGTCCATGTCCTCACAGTGTACTCAAAGATAAAGATTTTTTTTTCCTTCGTCTTCTACTTCTTCCTGAGTCCAAAAAAAAATAGTACGTACTATACGTACTTCTCCAGGGAAGACATTCCTTGACTTCCGAGGCCGTAAAACATGCTCAAAATGTGTAAACTGCTTTGGAAAGAGAGATGGGGTCATATTTACCTTCCTTCCACTACTCAGTGAGTCTTGTGTACGGATTATAGTTCCATCCAGATAAAAAAAATATATGGCACACGATATAAGTACCTATAGGAAAAAAAAAGTTGCTAAAAGCTAGTGTTAGTCCTGTCCCGTAACTCAGACATTTACGAGGAACTCAGATACTTTTTTCAAAGAGTCCTTTCATCATATCTATAGTGTGTATATTCTAGTCAGACTATAAAAATTGGCAAAAATTTACAATACCTAGTCCATTTATGCACATGGCGTCAATTTTGTCAAGTTTTGTAGAAAAAATGCATTAGTCGCCTTTCGGTATTAATGTTCCGCGGGTATTTTCTGAAAAATTCGGTTTTGCGTATAGATTTCGAAGCCGACTTTTTTGACAGGCGGAAATTACGAACTAGAATGTAAAAATTTGGTAAAATCTGCACCATCCGTCCGCCCACATTTGACTTTGAAATTGACCATAACATGCGATCTTCCAAAAAAGTGTGCATCTACCAAAAAATAACTATCATTTTTCTAACCTCATTCCTCGTTTATGATCTCTCATCCTCAATGGTCATATCATACAATTCACACACACTCCACCAATCTTCACCTCTCCTACTGTACTGTAACTGTAACGTCTGGCCTGGCCCCGAAAAAAAAATTTACTGACCAGAAAAACACTACATGAAATACAAAACACAACAGATGTCGTACACGTAATATAATACCCGGGCATTAAATTGGTGGACCAGAGTACCAGACTACGGTAAATTATAGTTTCCGGTTACTTACGTTCAATTAATTTTAACGTAAGAATTCGGTCATGAGGAATTTATAGCACATTCCAAGATTTTTAAACCCTGGTCAAGATATATAACTGTCTAAATGGTGGTGGCGGATAAATTGTGCCAAAAAAATAATGAGATGTACATTTCGCCACCTTTGAGGGACAAAAAATTTATAACACCCTGGCTACCTGGGATAATTTCACAAATTTTTTCACCTTAAAAATACAAATATTAATGAGAAATATGACAAGGAAAGGGTTTGAGGTGGGAAAGGTCATTAGGACACGTGTTCCCTGCACCACTACTTTACACTATGCACTACACCTACAAAGAAGACCGGCTGACGTGTAGTTTGATTTGTTCCAACCCATGGGAGAATATAATGGGTTGTCCAACACCAAAACCCTGCTGTTTAATATGCACTCTACACGCATAACACTTCCGACCATCCAAAAATTTCAGAGTCATCATAATAAGTACATATATTCATCATACCTGCTAGAATAGCATACCCTGCGCCTACTGCTCTGCCATAAATTCAAAATAGGAGAAAATTACATGGAACTATTTTTATGAGATTTTCCAGGTGATATTTTTTTATAAAAAAAAAACAATGAGGTGAAATTATGGCATGGCGCTCGGCTCGATAAAATTATGTCCATGTTTAGAATATGGCGCGGACCAGGTGATTCATAATTTTTTACAGACGGGTGTACATACAATTTTTCGTCCGATATAAAGAAGTTTTATTATTCGGACAGTGAAAGTACTTATTTTTGCCACTTATTAGTAATATGAGTATAATAGTTCAATATACAGTACAGAATCACCTCCGTATATCCTATGAAATATTTATGGGGTTAGGGACGCTTGGAGTTGCAGTTAGCCGAAGATCCACCAAAACACACACCTCGACAATATTTTATGAAAAGAGCCCTAATTTTAATTTAATTTGGTCATTCCCACGTTGATTGTTTATAAACTTGTCCATTGGATAGAAATTGGATAATAAAAATAGAATGGACGACGTAGGGGCATAAAATCCTAAATTTCCTGGACGATGTAAAAAGGGGAAAAGGAAATGACTGGCGATGTCATTAGACGGAGAGGGTGGGGAGAAAAGTAGCTGCCAATAAGTCCATTTTGAGGAGGAAATGAAGGATACGTGTCTACGTGTGGCAATTGAGAGACGTACGGTGAAAGTTGCATTGCATGGGGGAGAAAGAAGAAGAAGGAGAAAAAGAAAATGACTGCAATTGAAGAAAAACGGTGTTCATCTGTACCTTGTTAGTGCTGAGAGCGTAAAGAAATTGACCACTCGGGTCAACTCGGGTGTCTGGTAAAATCGGGAAACCAGGGTCCACTTCAATCTCACCATAATGATCCACTCGAAAACTGGACGAGAGTAAAATCTGTGGAATCAACAGAATAGAAAACACACATGAGTCAAATACAAATAAATATAGGCATAAAAATACACAAACCTTACAAAATTGTAAATAAAATATATATACATCATTTAGTAGCACACAGGGCTTCATTGCAAAATTCTCTCGATATAGCGGTTAATAATTATTAGGATTTTACGAAACGTATGCATATCTCTCCATATTATAAGCACATACAAAGGATGAAAGGCCACCTTGGTGTGCTATGCTTCATAATACTAAATATTCTGAATATTTAGTGTATATGTGTATGAACCCCTGTTCGCCCATTCCTATTATTACCACAATTACCATTACATGAAATGGGTAGACTAGACAATAAGTCCACTCATAAAACTTTATTTCACCAACAGGTAATTCCTCCTTGTGTCTTTGACCTAAGAATGAAAATGCCGGGCGGCAAAACACAGATTATTATTACTGCATAGGCATATGGTATTATTATGACATCCTTCCCATGCACTGTGCATCATGAACTTCACTTGTTTTTGATAACCGTTATTTATTAGGTAGAAAACTTGAAATCTCGTCCAATAAGTATCAAATTCTATGAATTCTTGTCGGAATCCTACATAAAATGAATTAAATAAATCTGACTTATCATACAAAATTTAAAGCCATGACATAAACAAAATGATATTTGATATTGTGATGGCTAGTAACAGTAACAATAAAAAATATTAATAACATTACATCATCTTTCTTAACTGAAGTTGCACAATTTTCAGCTATTACAAATTGGAAAAGAAAGTACGGAGAAAGTATTGAGTTTTCACTTTAAAATTGTTCATCATTCTAAAATTCCACCAAATGTCGCATGCTGTTGGTTCCAAAAGACATTTACAGTTATTTTCTGCTCCAAATCCAACCAAGCCACTTTATTTAAAACAAATCATAAACAAATCCCCCGTTACGTGATAATATAAGTTGACGTGTGTGCCCTTGGCCTGCCTGGCCTGACTGACTTACCGATTACCCTTTGAGGTAAGCCATGAGTTTAATGTACCATTTTTTTAAAGCTAAGTAAAATTGTCTTGTCTTGACTCGTCAATTAAAATCCTATATACAAAATGGAGTGTGTGTGGAAAGGTTGAACCCCTTTTGGTTTTGAACTGGAGCAGAGCAGCAGTTTGTTTTTTTCTTCAATAAACATGAATGAGATGAAAATGATGATAAAAATCGAACCCTCCTTCCAATTCCCTACAAGACGCAGACGTCTTGTTAATACATCCATACATATTCCTGACTCTGATTCCAAATGAAGGGATTTTTGTTTTTGTTTCCCTTTTGATTTTAATTTGACTTGAGTCGTCCCAATCCAAAACTACCAACTACCACATGTTCCGTGTAGTTTTTATTATGTTTGTATTACTTATTGCTTTTGTTTAGACTCCCTAATTTGGTCTTGATTCTCTTTCTCACAACACAGGTGGTTTCCATCCAATACACGTACGTAAATAAAAAAATACTTGGTACGAATTTATGGATACTCATTTAAAATTTACAACATCTTTGTCCTCTTTTTAACACGGAGTACAAAGGCCCACTTATTTTTCTTCAAAAAGGACCCCAATTTATACTTAAGTATTAATATTGGTGCTCCAATTGTTTCATGCCGATTAGAAGGGGTACATTTCCTGGGTTACACGCCAGGGTTAAGAAATTGAACCGCTTGCTCGGCGCTACTCATTAGTAAATTGATCTGCGTAGGAAAATATATTGCGGAGTGCTTTCTTTTCATTTTTTAATAAAAGTTCATTTTCTATCTTGGCCAACTTACTCCCTAGAAATTACAAATTCTCCCTAAATCAACATCTTCCATGGAAATAAGTTTTTGAATTTTCATCTGTACAAATATACTTTTGGTCTCATGCATAGTCAGAGTCAGAGTCATGTAATCCAGAAAGTGCGTCTGTATAAGTATAACGGATCCTCCTCTCAAAAAACCATGTGAAAGTCATGGGTTTCGTTCCTAAATTTATTATTCCTTTAGATTTAAATTCATGAATAGAGGAGTTTTCATGGTGAGAGAGCTAGACGGAGGATCGGAGCCTTCTCAGTTTTTCCCGAGGAGGATCAGTTCAAGAGCCAAAGTATTTCTTCTTGTTCTTGTGACCCGACCCAGCCGTGTGCCATGCCTTTGCCTTTGCCAAAAGGCTAAAGGCTAAGGCCAAAAAACTATCTCATCACATGAAAAGATACACTACACTCATCCACATGCTTCACTTGACTCCTTCGACTCTTCCACGCCTTAATGACTAATGTGGGAAAAGTCTCCGACCAAATCATGTTTATTTAACTTTGTGGTTTTCAGTTGCCCTTAGAGTAAGAAAGTAAGAAGGAAACGGGAGTTTAACAAGGGAAATTCGTCTACTGTAAATTTTTGGTACTTATTGCTATTTTCCCACACGAATATTCAAATATCTGTACCCCTATGATTTGGTTTCAGGATTCAGACAATTTTTACATGCACAGACTGCTTTTAGATTTTACAATAGAAGAGCTTCCCTTGTAAATCTAAAGTATAGAAACGTTAGTTGAGTTCACTCTTTTAATAACATAACAGAAGAGAAAGAACACAACTCTTGACTTTGGAGTTTCAAGAACGTCTTTCCTCTTCAAAAACAAAACAAACACGTCTCGAGATCTCTTCTGGCTCTCCAAGAGATGAATTTCCCAGGATCAGGGCTAAAACCATTCTTTTTAGCATTTTACCTTAAAACTCACACGCATTCTCCACAATTTAAGAATAATCATAAAGAGTGCGCGAGGATTTTGTATTTTAGGCATGACAAAGTTGAAAAAATAAGATACACATTTTCCAGCGAGAAAAATCAAATTTTTAGCCCATGTAATTACGTTAGATAGAGTGCGAACATGCATGGTAGACATAGTATAAACTAAAGTACATACATTTGAAATTAACCCAAATTAGTGGAATGAAATTGAGAGGATAAAACGTGAAGCCATTATGATGGGATTGCATTGGATACCATGCATGCGTGCAATCTCATGCAATCTCATGGAAGTCGAGGAATGAAGTAGTCTAAGTCTGTAGTACTTTAGCTCACAAATGGTTGGGATTTACAGGGCTCTGGAGACGAATTAAAATCGATGAAATAAAATGACAAAATGGCTCATCACACGTAATCCCCCAAAAATCTTTTCTCATCAAAAATACCCGGGGAGAAAAAAAACCTTGAACTAGGGCGAGACTACTCATTTTATCACATCTTTCCCTTCCATACCACTTGTATATACCATTTTACACACTTGAGACCAAAAACCGAAACCGACGGATGCCCGCCTGCCCTGTCTGCCTGCCTGGTTGGGTTGCAATAGTGGCCTGTAGGGTATTCAAGAGTTTTACAGCTTAGTGGGCAAAAACCCAACAACTTGAATGGCATACTCAATACGATTATTACAATATTCAAGTATTCTGCTGGGCTGTGCTGTGCGTGGGGATAGACAATGCATGCACAAGCCACCAGCCATGGACTGACGGAGTCGTCATCTGGAATTAAAAGAAGACGGGAAAAAACAAAAAAAAATCCAATCCTTCAAAATTAAGATGCAGAACGAGATGCGTTGGTTGGTTTTCGGAAGAAGAAAAAAAAGTTTTTGAATGCCCTCGTCATCCCGTCAATTGCTTTATGACAGTCACAAGTAAAGTCACTCAACATGACTTAAAAAGATGACTCATCTCACCTACACAAAATTCAAAAGACACAGAACCACAACCAGGTGGCTCATAAAATTTTTCCTTTGCTTCAGGTTAAGGTCACATGAGCTCATCTATAAAATTAACTCGAAATATTAGAAGCCGAAGCCGAAAACACATTGGAAAAAGTATCGGCCGACAGATGGAACAATTCTGATCTTTAGACTGAACCACCCAATCAAAACTCCTTGGGTTTCTTAAGAGAGTGCCTTATTTCGAGTGCCAGAAAACCAGAGATCATTTCATTCCTCCGTCGTATCGTTTTATACGACCTTGTGTCATTATAGTACATACATACAGTTACCCCTCCTTTAAACTTTCCAGTTCCATAAGGAGTAGAAAACGGAGTGTGTCTCAAAAGACTTAGGCTGGAGTTTGATGGGAGAAAAGGAATTTGGAGTTGATGATCTTGATGGTTTTATACAACTTCACGCACACTTATGATCCCTCAGCCATGTCTCCCATCCTCCATGTCCTATAACACACAACTTAATTGACTATAACAAAATAAAGTGAAATGAGATTTTAGGACTTTTCCACCAGGCGCCGCGCGGCAGAGTAGTTGAAGCTGGAACAGAAGAGGTATTCTCACTCAGCCCCGCTTCACCGCTTACGA
The DNA here is from genome assembly GCA_034700305.1 of Protaphorura armata. NCBI lineage: Eukaryota > Metazoa > Arthropoda > Collembola > Poduromorpha > Onychiuridae > Protaphorura > Protaphorura armata. The sequence goes on from JAQIXO010000062.1 coordinate 18,056, forward strand.
CCACCCAAAAACTTGGAATTTCTCCAGACGTTTATCCAACCGTACTACCGTACCCCGTACCTTCTCCGAAACAAATCCTAACACTAACACTACCTTACGCTCACTACACTTAACGCCATCCAACCCAAAAATAAATAAGTTCAAAAAAGCCGCTTTTGTCTCCAAAGTGCCAAATAATTCACATTTGCGTGAATCCGTAGTTTTGTACATATGCAAAAAGTACCACAAAGAAAATTTGGCGGTGGCAGCCATTCTGTCCCAAATCTTTGAGTACACGAATAGCATGTACTGAGTATTCCGCCCCATGAGTCACACGTTTGTGTACACACTGAATAATGTGTCCAGATTGTAAGACAATCAAGCAGTTAAAATTTGTAGAGAAGAATAGTGTGAAGTTGGATAATTTTGAATCGTTTTTGGAGGGACAGGGTGCATGAGCTCACATTTCGAGTAGTTTTATAGAATCAGAGAAAGAACTAAACGATAAAATGGATCTGAAGAATGGAATAGGAGAGAGAGAGAGAGAGAGAAAGCTAGTAGTAGTAGTAAAAACTGGAGTGAGGAGACAAGAGCTGAACGGAGCCATTGAAAGTCGACAAATACCTATTAACCCAAAATTGGGAGCAATAAAATTGGAGTCTGTGAGATGATGAGGTTGGGATGCTGACTCAATTTTTTTTTCTCCTTCTTTCTACTGCTTCCTTATTTCCAAACCCTAGAAGATTTTCACGACACCGATGCGACGGACCCACCACCTCCTTTCTCTTCTTCCTTTCTCTCATATCTTTCACTACTATTCTCTATCTCACCCTCATCCCACATTGCACTTTCACTGCACTCCACTCAACATAGGAACAACACAACCAACAAAACTACTGTACATCCACAGGGTCCCAAATATGTAAAAGAAAATTTAACACTGCCGGAGGTAGGGGTTTTAGAAAACATGTTGTATTTTTTGGCTCTTCGCTGTGCAAATTGTAAGTCCAAGGCCTAACACGTGTTGTCTATTGACTTCCCACGAGAAATAACTTCGTAAATCGAACTCCCTCTAAATTGTACATATTTGGGACCATGTATTATTTTGAGTTAAGATCATAAAATACATACATACATACATACATATAGATATTCTTTGGAAGAGTGGGGACACTGACTGTCTCTTTCCTTTCCTCCGGGAAAGAGAAAAAGAGGATTCAGCATTCAACTCCACACAATATTCAATGACATTCATGACACGCCATCCACTTCTTCCCATCGACTCGACTCCACTACCACTACTCTTCCACCAATTCCGGAGGGGAAAAATGAAACTTCCTTTAATGCATACATATGGATCACAATCTTCAAAAGAAACTCCATAATATTTTCTACAACTTTCATCGAAAACGACCCAGGCCAAAACTCCTTTCTCAATTTTTCTTTACCTTTCCTGTCATTTTCTAGTTAGCCATTTCATTCGAGCTAAGAATTTTCCTGCCCACTTCGATAACCAATAATTTTTTGTCTTCAAAATTGTACCAAAATTGTTGTAATTTTGCACTTAATTTTTGTATGAACTAATTGGCATATCTGTTTAATGAATCACACTCCCAATACAGCGAGGTGGCAAGGGCAACCTATAGCCCTGTCCCTGTGTTAGCTAAAATTGACTGCCAGCATGATGATAGAAATCGTAAAGATTTTGTATCTTTTCTGCATCCAAAAAGGGGAATAGACATGCACGTGACTTAAGCCTAGGGTGAAAGTACTGCATGAATGCTTTCCCCTATGCACTATGAGCACTAAGCATCTTATATGATGGGATACATGGGAGGTAATGCAATAATAGTGGAAAGCCTTTCCGATTTCCTTTTTTACGAAGCAAGTGGTTTTTTTTTTCGACGGGCCACACAGCGGCACGAACTCTTTGATTTTTCCTTCCCGAAAATCCCGATTCTTCCTCTTCTTTTTTTTCTTGATCTTGAAAGCTAACAAACAAGGAGTGGAATTCGAGTGTAAAATTATGTGTTCTGATGCAAGGCCAATAATGTTGGCCCCATTAAAATTTTCCTACAACTAGGGGTACTTTTTGAAACGCCAGAAATTATGTATTCCGATTTCGACTCCTGACCAAATGACAGGGATTCGTTAATACATGTAGTTTTAGTGCATAAAAAAATTGCATCCAAATTGTGTCCCTTGTGAAAGCATTTGAGAGACGTGTACGTACGTGGTTTGGCCGTGGTGAGGTCTTAGGCGCCGCCAACCACTGCCAAAAAGTAGATCCGAAGAACAAACATGATATTACTGGGTTGAAGTTGACACTTGGAGGAAGAGAGAGAAAAAAAAAGAAGTAAAGAAAAAGAGAGAGAACGGACTCAGTCAGTCAGTTTGATTTCCCTTCGATTTAAGACTCGACGGGTGTCAATTTCCTTCTTTTCTCATGGAAACGAGATGACATTCCGCTCCACCATCTTCACCCATTCCAAGAAAAAAATGCACATTGCACATTCACACGGATTTATTTGGACTCACCCTCAATGTATTATTCTAATGTCAATCCATTCCAATCCAAAACCATCAACATCACTCCTTGTCTTCACATCAACTCAACTCACTCCCAAAAATTTCAAACTATCAGAGCAAGTGAAGTGTTTCAAATTCTTCTTCGAAAATTTTTACGTGCCCCAAAATTGTGCCGTAGTAAAAATTCTGGATATACATTTTTATCAAATGGCATGAATAATCAAATGCGATATGAAAGTTGTCACAGCCTAGTGGTAAGAGTTTGCCTCTCCTGTTTCGCTGCAGTGGGGTTCGAGTCCCCGGCCTTACAGAAGAGTGACTCCGGTAAGGCGCAATTTGCCGAGACAATCTAAGGTTGATATTTGCGTGATAAGGCACTACCAAGAAATGATAACAAACTGATTTTGAAAATCCAAACTTTGGAGATGGATTTCTACAGTTAACGCGATGCATTTTCTTTTTCCATTTCCTTTCGTTGGAACACAAAACTCTTGTAGAGACTTCTGGTGGTGAAGTGCATAGTACACGTGAGGTAGGAAGTACCTTTAGGACAGCTGAGGCAAGGGGAAAAAAAAACCCGCCGTGGTTCTCCCCGCCAAAAACCTGATTTGGAACTCTGAGCACGTCCACAGCTTATACATACATTCATTGCTCACACACAAAAACCAGAGAGATGTGTCTTCCTTTTAGATTGCATTGCAATGCAATTTTTGTGGCCAAGGCTTCCCTACATACCAAAAAAATACTTCCATATATTCTCCAAGTCTTTCCAGGGAAGACCAAGCCAAGTGCGTACCCGTGCCTGGTCTGGAGTCTGGGGTCCATAGGGAAATCCATCCTGACAACCAAAACCCGTTCGAAACATGTGTATCCGTCTGGTCAAAAATAAACGTGCTCTTGGACTGTCAAATACTCAAACACACTACACACGATGGTGTACCTTCTTACTACTGATACTGATATACACGAAATATCTCATGTATCGACCCTTGACCCAAAAGTACACTCTATCATCCGCAAAAATGCTCTTAGTTTCTAAAACATGGTCACCAATGCGGGATGTGTGGCTCAGGAGTACTTAAAATCAAACGAATGGTCAATCAATCCTCAAACGCTATAAATTATTCAAGGTTTTCAAGACATCCTGGTCCAACTATTTAACATAACGTTTCAAATGTACGGAATGGACGATATACAGTAATTTCTCTTCCCTGGAAATTTTTGGGATAGGGAAATATCTGCAGACCTGAGGATGAAGACCGGATGATTCGAGCCAAGCAAAAACCTCACCGTGCATACATGCCCTGCCATTTTCCCATGAATATTTAGTTAATTAGTATCTTGAGCCGTGTAGAAAAGAAACATGTGTTATAAACAAATGAGGAGCGGCATTTAGTGGGTTTTGGAATGAGGAACATGACACGACAAACGTTAAACGTTTGAAATGGCTTCGCCGGTCATTCCATTCCTTATGAGCTAGCTCTGGATGTACATATTTTTTCCCTCGTCATTCTTCTTCCTCATGATGAGTTGACTGTGAGTGAGACTGACATCAAATCTGAGTCTCCATCACCTACAGTTCGACAGTCACTCACGGCCACGGCCATGGCCAGGGCTTCAAGATTAACTCACAAGAAAAATAAAAACAAAAACACACGGTGGGTTCACTCAACTTTGGTTGAATGTTTTGGTGAACCGTGAGTTTTTAGTGAGCTTGAGCTTTGGAAGCAATTAGCCAAGTCATGATGATGTGCTTGTGATTTTTTTTTATACCTTTTTATACTGCTCCGTCTTCCTAGCTCATCATCATTCTCTTCCTTTTCTTCCTTAAAAATTTATTAATCCTTACGCAAAGGTTGGCACTTCCACAGCAAGGGAAAGTTTTTGAATGTGAAATTAGTTCAAAATTTTACGTCTGTACGAAATCTGCGATGCTATTTTACCCTAAAATTTACACGGGAATAATTTCCCTTGTAAGAACAAGAGCATGATGAATGATAATGATGCGAAGAACGCAACGCAACCCAGGCAAGGCACCCATTCTGTGGCACTCATTTAAGTCATTAACTCCCGCACCTTCCCCGCTCACCTTATGCCATCAAAAAACAACGGGTAGAACGTTGAAATTACTTATGAACAAAACTTTTGCAGTTTTGCTTTGCTGTGTATTTTTTTTTTGCTTTACAAAATTAATTTAATGCATGCTCAAGGACTGAGTGAGTGAGCCAAAAAAAATAGGAGCCCAAATCCAAACAAAAACATACATAAAACATCAAACACGCAATTAAAATCAAACTTTGGCCCCTTGGAAGCTTAAGGAGGAACCGTATTCAAAAACAGGTGGATAAATGTTCAATCTTTAGTTTTAATGTTATGAGAGATGAGACACTTTGATAAATTGGAAGACATGTGTACCACTCAGAAATATGGCGTTGTCTAACAGTATGTCTACCCATGCTACTGATGTTACACCCCCTATTTTCTCTTCTCTAATGGATTCCCTAATCGTCTAAGCTACTCATCTTCTCGATTAAGCATTTTAAAATACATGCACTATCGAGTGTAAAGGCAAATCACTAATTACACGTTGAATTAATCGATTATTTATTCAGAAATTTGAATAATTACGAACCGAAACATTATTATGAAGTTTTTCCTACTACTAGGGGTACTTGTCCTAAACAAAATGTAAAATGGGATGAATGCCAATTAAATTGAGCATGAATTGCATTGTCTTACATTCCAAACACACTACCATGCATATTGCATGTACAACATGCAATTAAACGTCGTAGTTCCAAGACATGACTAAATTTTCAAGTACTCTTTGAATGTGAGCTTTTATTTTAATTGTACATAAAACTAAATGATCCAAAGTGGAATCTGCCATAATAGACGTATAAAAAAAAGTAGCCGGGACCCGAGGTGGAAGTTATAATTTATTCTGCCCTGTCCTCCTCTGTATCTCAAAGTTCGATCAACTTATTGCATGGGGGTACAAGTGCAGTGTATAGTCCCAGTCCCAGTCCCAGTGCCAAGACTAGGCTTTGCATTTACAATTAGTCGACTAATTTGTATTATTTATTAACTCATCGACATGCAAGGCATGAGAAGTCAGGTGAAATAAAATTAGTAGAAAAAAAACACTCAAAAACAACCCCAAATCTTGCATGGTCCAATGATATTACACTGCACACAAACACACACACGTACAACCTAATACCTGAACAAGGAAAAAATTATTATAGGCAATAAAATTGTATTGGGTATTATATCGTGCGAATACCAAATACCAAGCAAGTACTCGCTTGCACGAAATACCACTTGTGGCAAATTCTGCACATAAACCTACACAAACAAAAATCAGGAGAGTGCAAATATATATGGCAATAAACCGAAATAAAAAAAAACTAGATAGTCAAGTGTTCAACAACTTTGTAAGGTATTTACCGGGACAGGTCACAAATTTATACTGTACACAGTACACATACTCTAGGGCAATAATAATATTAGTGTCAACCTCCTTGTTCGTTTGTTGTCCGTGGTTCAGGTTAAAAGTCCATCAAAATTATGTGCCACTCCTTAATTCACATTAAACTAAACTAAGTACATCCTCAAAGATTTCACATCAAGATTTGTCCCCTTATTTGGCAAAAATGCATATCGCATATTTGTAGTACTAAAAAATCCAATATAGGGAGCCGGTAAGAATTTTCCGAATGAAAAAGACTAAAATTCCAAATTATTTGAACGGCTAACCCTTTGGAATAACATGGAGGATTCAAATCCAATCCTTTACTCTTCATAACACTAAACACGTGTGGCACACGCAATGCAATGTCATGTCATAAATGTTAATCTCTAGAGTCTTATAATACTCGAGTAAATTCTACAGACTAATAATTTCTAAACCCAAAGCATCCGTCCATTACAGTAAGTGTCAGTTTTGAAGTTTCCTAAGGGAAATAAGTGTTGGAACACCCTGACGGGCCAACGCAACGCAACGGGCCCCAAAATTTCTATTCCTTCCTATTGCTTTTTACTAAGCAATCTGGATAGTGTTCCTACCAATTCATTTCCACGTTATAAAGCAGGGGCTATGACAGTGATTTTGAAGATTTCATATTTAGGAAAAGTGTGTGGATGCGGATGTGCTTGCTTTCTTGTGTGTACGCGTGTGTGTAAAAATACATACTTTCCAAAAAGGGTGAAAGTCAAATTCTTATGACCCAAGTCTCTGATAGATATGGTTGAAAAGTCAACCCTTGCCATGAAGATGAAAATACACCTAGGAGTCTCATTACATTACATGAGTAGATTTTCCATTCACATAAAAATGAGGAGTCTCCCCGCCCCTATCTAGAAAAAAAAGGAACTGGATGATGCATTTTCCTTCATTTTTATGAAACTTTTATTTTATGCAAGTTTTTCTTCGTTCTACTCAATGTTTCCTTAGGGGGCTTTTTCCCAAAGTCCTTGGTTGGATATAGCCAGTCCATGTCACTTTCACCAAGAGAAAGAAAAAAAAGCGGTAGCAGTAGAAGAGTAGAGTTGGAAATTGGAAAATCTTGTTTGTTTCTTTTTGGCTTTTAGCAATTCGTAACCATAAATTTACTAGAGTCGAATCCTAAGGAGCAGCTAGGCGACTGAGGAAAATATAAAAATCCCTTTCTCAAGCACCTGAACAAATCCTTAAGAAAAAAATATGAAACATGACCCCCATTGCGCCAAAACGTTCATCGTTCCTACTATCATATCATTTCATATCCAAACTCCTTACTTCTGCTCCAGAAAAATTTAAAGCTATTTCGCAAAAAGAATATTGATTTGATCTCTGGATGGGTCTGGAGGTTCACATTGAATGAATTGTAGTAAATTCCGTAGAGTTCTCTCAAGTGGTTCAGCTGTCTCAAAGAATCTCGGCCAGTCTCTAACGCATCCCTAAACGTTGTGTGGAAAAAAAATCCAGAGCACTGCACTGTCAAAATGGTAAGGTCCAAAAATATGTATATTGCACAAAAGTTTAACCTAAATCGTTGTGGCGCCATTTTAATTTCACAATAATTAGTCCGCTCATTTTTCTACTACTACTACTACTCCACCTACCTACTTTTAAATTTCCCCTCCAGCATTCCAGAAAAACTAATAAAATGTACTCAACAAAACTTTCTCCATAAAAACTCTCGAGTTTTCTTCTTTTCCTTTCTGTCTGTACGTACGCAATTTTCACCCATGGCATAAAACACATGGCATGGATGGAAAACTAAAACTGGAACGGAAACTTCTCTACACCTAGTTATACCTTATAATAATCAGACAGACACACATATATATATATACATATATATGTATATACCAAGACCACCAAAGCCGCCACAAAATTTTTTAGTATTCCAATCCAATACTCAACTCGTATAATTTAGAAATATCCTTTTCAAACAAAATCCAGACTCTGAGTGAGTCTGTTTATTGGCATGGGAAATGTTTCATATTTTATATACCGCCCTAAACTAACTTGTCAGCCTCGGCACGGCAAAGCATGTACATGTGCGTGTGTGCATTTGAAATCCAACATAACATGCCCAAAACCACAATCTATTTTTTGACACCCATCTCATCTCCCAACTTACTATCCTCATCCTTGGCAAACCATATCCTTGGGTGTGCGGTAAATTTAAAAGCTAACCAAAGCTGCCAATCAAAATCAAACTCTATAACTTCTTAGGTACGCACGTGCGGTATTTTCAAACACTGCCATAGTTTATGCGTGGTAAACAAAGTACAGTAGAAATTCTACATAGCGAACCTCTATATAACGAAGTTTAGGTTGTCTGTGCCCAAAATTGTCAAAGACAATTCTGCGTGGGTTGAAAAGTCTAGACGCTAGACATTTTGTACTAGAAAGGATAGAAATGAGTAACTTAAGAAACCTAACCAAGTGAATACAGTAGAAACTGATCAAATTAAGTGAAAAGAAATTTTTTATTTTCCTCCGAGAAGATTTTAAGAATAGACTGACTGACTGACTAGTTTAGTTGGTAGTGTATGGATAAGATAGAATGCACTGCACTGGGACAATAGTCAAGTGAACTCAATGATCATCTCATCTTTTTACAACCAACTTTCACCTGGAGAAGTTGGAGAAAAGTTTGTGCCTAGCTATTTTCCTGTGCTCTCTTCTTCTAGTTCTTCTCTTATTTTTATCTGACGAGGAGCTATTTCTATCTAGATGCATGTAAAAGTAGTAGAAGTAGAATGTGAATGTGATGTAATGTAATGTAATGTAATGGAACAGATAGGAAGAAGTAGAAGTAGTAGGAGAAAAAAAAGACAAAGTTGAAAACTTTTTTTCTTCTAGCTCCTTCTTCTTACATGTCGTTCTTTGCTTGGAAAATCTTTTTTCTACATCTTTGCATCCTTGTTCTTTTCATTCCTGATTCTGTCTGCAATGAATTCAAATCAACTTGGGACTTGTCATGAGTTTTACGAGCATACATCCACTTGGGACCAACCAAAAAAACCAAACCAAACCAAAAACTAACCTGGATCTCACTCTAACAAAATAGAGCTAGCACACAATTTCCTAGACAGACAGACATACAGTCTTGACTTACAAAATCTCAAACTGTTCCTGCCTGTACGAGTCCAGTCCATTCCATCCAGAAAAGATAAGAGAGAAAACTTAACAACGGCTTAATATTTTATTGGAGCAAATAATTACCTACGTACACTCTCTTTCTCTCCAAAGAACATAGAACATAGAACATGGGACATTCATCTATCTCTAGACTTGATCTGTCAATAAATTAAATTGTCAACTCCCCAAAACTTACGTACGCTACACCGCAAAAAGTCAATTTAACAACTACATTTCAGGATAAAAGGATGTTCGGTACGTCCAATCCAATCCAGTACGTCCAAACTTTCTTACTACCATAAGGGAAAAAATACCCATGAACTTGCAACGTGTACTTTTTAGCACTCAAGGCTCAAGTTCAACCTCAAGTTCTTAGGAAAATAAATTAGGATATCCAATAATGTGTGAATGCATTTCCTAGCAAGCGCACTAGTTTTAGACATAGTACGTACATGGCATGCCATCCTTAAATAAACAAATGTAAAATTTATTCTACACAATTATTCATCATTTAAGCAAATCCGTTTGGAAAAGCTTGTGGAAAATCCTCAGTTAGACTAATTAGATAACAAACAAAAGGGATGCATGGTCCATTTGATCATTCACATCTCCATGCACGTCGCACATGGATCACACTGCACCAAATTTGAATTAACATTACCCCCCTCTTTGTTTGCACACCAAAATCCTAGCTCTGTCCGATTAACTCTGAAATCATGGAATTCTTGTATGGCAGGCAGTAGTAGTCTGGCAGGCCAGTCCCACGTACGCGTACGAGTACGTTCAGGACAGAGAAATCCATAAAGTTATTTACACAACCCGTAACTCATCTATCAATCTGATGATGAGTCTCAAATTTCCATATTTTCAAAATCCTTCTGGTTCCTATCAAATCCCCCTCATATGAACATACATAAATTGCCACAGACCACAGGATGGTTCACATCACAAGGGAACTATTGCTCACGTTAAAATATTTTTTAACCGTCCCAAGTTTGCTCTGGACACTTTTTGTGGCATTACGGTTTTACATGAAGCGTCCTTCCCTTGTCAGAATTAATGTAAATGTAATACAATGCCTGATATCTATTTTGCCCATAACCCCACAGCCACCGAATGATAAATTCGCCAGACCCCTTATAAAAAAGATAGGACGCACATAATCTTCATGGACACACCAGAGGAGTAATCGAGTCAGTCATTTTAGATAATCAGGAGCTGGAGCCGCGGCCGGGGCTGAAGTCTGAGGACTTATCAGGATGAAATTAAGATCTTGTGCAAATTATTCCTTCAGTAAAATATTCAGAGAAGGGGAAACGAGAAATTTTAAGAGGAATTAAGCACAGAAGAAATCTGAGTAATAAATTTTCCTAGTTGGTTTGGATTTTGGACATTTGATTGAAACACTATATATATACAGCACAGGACAGACTGGAGGAAAATTAATGTATTCCTATTCGTGTCCATGAAAATGAATCCGGTGAGGGAGATAGGAAATACTACACAGAACTCCAGAGCAGATCTTGTCGTCCCTGGACTCTATTTACTCACGGCTTAGTGGTTTTATTCACTGACTCAACTTAAAACAGAATCTGTCAAGGAAAATACTTCCCGTGTAAAATAAAAAAGCGCAGATCGAGTCGAAAAACAACCAGGGTTGTTGTTCGAGTCTCCTGAGCACAAGTGTTGCCAATTCTTCTGACCATAAATTTTAAAAATCAAATATTTTGACAAGGGGTAAAATATGACTAATTTTGAGCATTTCTGGTTGGCTTTTACATAAAAAGTGGTTACCTTGTAACCTACGCGGGCATTAGAACACTACCCGGGTCTAAAACTTGATGATCTTCATACATAGAGATGGGGTTCGAATTTTGTAGGATTTTCTGGGTTGGTTTCCCATTAAATAAGACCTGTCATGTCATAAACTTGCCTTGTTTTCTTCCTTGAATCAACAACATTAGACTGGGACGGGATAGGAGACTTAAAATGTTATAAAATGAATGGATGGTTAGAAATTGAGGGGAAAAAGGCAAAAGTGCCAACTTGTGTGTTCTCATCCGGTCTCTTCAACAACTCTGCAGGACTAAAGTCATTCATCCAATTTATGATCAAGTCTTTTGAGAAACCTTCAATTTATGGACCAAAATCTTTTTTACAGAAAAAAATATAAAACCTGATTCTACACCACACACACATCAAGTTCTCAACAAGACGAGACGTTAAGAATTCATAAACATCATCGTCCAAAGAAAACAAATTGTGTAAAGTAAACTGTACTCTATGCAAAAATTTAATAAATAACAAGTGTTAAGTTTAATGATACATAATTAAATCAGTTAAAACGTAAACATTAAATCCTATAGAAAACTAGACACCCAATAACTTGAAAAATCTTCTGCAGAATTTCTTACAAGTGGATGATGGTAAACCAGCCTTACTTTATCACACAGATTTTAAACGCACTGGGCTAAAAACTGGAGCAAAACAATAAATTGAATATTTATGCATGAGAACGAGAAGGACGGACGCCATGCTCCCCATCCTAATTTGTTATCAAATAAATTAGGTGTATTTAAATCCAATCGTACCCTCTGGGATGAACAAGAACTAATTTACTAGGACATTAAAAAATTCATAAATAATAAAATGAACCAGTCCGAGTCCAGCTCTATTTTTTTTATTCTAAGCGTATCCTAATCGTATAAAAAGATGACTGACAGTTACCTACTAATTACTCACACCACGAAATCAATTTCGCTCCGGTTAGCCCGAAACTGATTCAAACTAATAATCTTCTTGTCTCATTTTCATTCTTCCCCGAGCCACCGTATTTTTTTCCTACTCAAAATTAAATTTTACAAAAGCAAAAGATGAAGAAGAAGAAGAGACCGAAAAAAAGCAACACATTTTTAGTGGCCATGGCCAGCCATGTCCAAAGATTTGCCTCAAGACAAATTTCAATTTCCAAGTGAGAAAGGACATATGCTTCTCAAATGGCCGTGGCGGAACACACACATGAAATAACCACCACTTTAACCCACGAAGACACACACAGAAAAATTAATCCTGTTGTACATAATCATAGATATATGAAATAGAAAATGACGGTAATGAGAGACGAGGAAATTAAATTGAGGTAAAAAACACAGGGCAAGGGCACACACACGATGGACGTGGCTGGCTGATACCTTCGGGAGATCATGTTAAGGTGGGATATCAAAATAAGGATTATTTTTTTAAGGAATAAAAATGCCGCACACTAGACACGACAAAAATATTCAATTTCTGTTGAATCCTTCTTTGTGACTCAACACTAACACAGTAGAGTGCAGAGATACCGACACCTAGAAAATATTGATATGACTCACAAAATGACTAATAAAAATTATGACTCGGAATTGGCCATTAACGTCTTCCGCTCAATCCGCGGCCGTGGCCGTGTCCGTGTCCATAATTGCTAGTGTTGAGGGGGGAGGCCCATACAAAAATTTTGAACAAGGCGTTAACATAAAAGATGGACGTCAAATCACCTTCCCGAGTAATTGGTTGGATAGATGGATGGATGGATGGAAGGGCCAGGGCCTGCTAGACTCATTCTCTTCTCTCTAATTTTTTTTTCAAAACCCACCTACTTAATTACCTCAAGACAGATGTCAAATGTTAGTCTGTCCGTCCGATACTACGATAGAATGGAACTAAAGAACAAGACCCAAGTTGTGCTACAAACAACACTTCTAACCAACTACCATTCAAAACCCACGCTCACGCTCAAGAGAAATATTTTTTTTACTGAACGACATGATACTCACATGAACCTATCAAAATGAGACGGTTTGAATTTGATCCTTTGTACCTATGTAGCTCAGAAACCTATCAATTGCAATGGTGGGGCTCAACAAGGTGGTTCAGCAGTCAGCACTTCCATGGCGCAGTTTAAAACGAAAACACTGCGGAAAGTGGTTCACTGGCCAATATGGCTTGCTAGATCCGAGATAATATTTTCTACAAAAATTTATTTCTCAGATTTTTTGATATCTCCTAGATATCCCTAGATGGAAAAAATTTTGTTATGATTTTGACCCGCCCTGTTAGTAAATTTTGTTAAGGACGGACGGACGTGGTTGCTCATCATATTATTATTCCATTCCATTTAGTTGACTATTACCATGACTACGTGCTACGTGGTTTGGCGTATCCCGGCCCGGCCCGGTCTGCCTGTCATAAGGAGGATATAAGAGGTTGTTGGAATTCAATTTCACTTCTTATCGCATCCTCCATCCTTTAATTTGCGCCATCCAATATTAAATAAGGATTCACGGCGAGCTAGCGAGGAAGGTACGTAGACTTAGGCAAGAGCAATAGGGAAAACTCTGCAAGGGTAAAAAGTTTTTGGAATAAGAAAAACCGGTTGGAGAAAAAGAAAACGGGGATAAAAAAGATGCAGCTTTGGATTCTATTAAACGAGATCATAAACTCGTGAATTGTAGGACATGACATGAAGGAATTGTGGTAGTACAACATACAATACACAATGAGCACTACACTTCACATACCACCGACGCCAAGGAAGAAGAAGATAGAGAGAAAAAAATTCAACTTAAACCAGAGTCTACTTAATCGTTCCCTTACATCAGTTATTTTTGTGTAATTTATTTACTCTCTCCCTCTCAATAGAATCTAAGGGAAAAAACTCAACCGACGGACGTCCACTTATTATAATCAGGTCCTATCAAAAAACAACCGACAAGACAAGACCAACCGCGTTTTGCGGATTTATTGCGTATCGCGACCCAGGAAAGTCATAAACACTTCCACGACTAATATGAATTATGTTTTTTGGGACTAATACCCCTTCATTCAAACTTTTCGATATAGAGCTGCCGCCATTTTCGAATTTGTGCTAGCTGGCTGGTTTTCCTACTACTAGGGGTACCTTCTTGACTATTCAGTAGAAAAGCCGTCCAAATATTTCTAGAGAAATGACGACCGAATACATTAAAATTGCCCAAAGGGAAAAACACGGATAAGACGGCGCGAAACGATTTGAATAACAACAACCCATTTACCCCCCCATACCCATACAAGGTGTCCATTATTAGTTGTTGTTACCAGTTTTGTAAAAGTGTACCTTGAGGATAAAATAAAACATTCAAGTCCAGACTACACTACAGGTCCAGACTTCTCTCCTGGATTTTAACACCCAAGTGGTGTGTGGTGTATATAATGGGAAGGTAAAGGTAGTAATACATTTTTAATTTGTAATCATAGTGTGAGTCTGAATGTTAACGTTGCGTTAGGAGGACAGGAGGACCAAGTACTAATTACTGTCTATCAAACTGGCATTTCCTCTGTCCGTCCGTCCATCCGTCCATGTCTATCATTAACATAGTACTCGTACATTAACCATAGGTCTTTTCCTCTATTCTTCCAATAGGTACCACGCCATTTACTATTCTCTGTAATCCATCCAATTACTACACGTACATACCAGAACACCTCACAACTTCCAAATTCGGACAAACCCGACACTACGTATAACGTTCCGCGGTTAAATTGAATTTTCGACTCTGTCAGCCATGCATTACGAATAATTACATGGGGGTGGAGCATTTCAGTACCTCATAAGGTGTAAGTACGTATGTATTTGGCATCAAGAATTCGGCCATGGGTATGTGAATAGATGAGGTGTATTTTTTTCAAATTATTTTTACTTATCAAGTCTAGTTTTGAAGTAAAATGGGAAGTCCTACCAATTCGGCCATACGGCCATTTGAAATTTAAACCTGCTCAAAGGTCCAAAATGCATCTTGTTTTGTTATTGAATTTTTTGACTCGACCAGATGCAACCATGTCTTGCATTTTCCCCATTGCCGTGCCATGATTGCTAATGCTAAACCAAATGATTTTGACTTCCTCCACATAATAAATTACCCTAAGATCAAGATTAAAGACTTTGAACGAGTTCTTCGACAAAAATCCAACAAAGGTGTGTGGGGACATTAAACGATAGTGAGAGTTCAGTTCATTACTACACCTAAGAATCCAGCCGGTAAATCTCGTTTTTTTTCTAAAACAAATAAACATAGTGTGTAGTGTACTTACTACTTACTACCTTGTGTCATGGTTAGTAAATAGTTAAGTGATACTCCTCGCTCCTCGAGCCAACCCAGATTTACCGGTTTTTATTTGTTAGTATTAAAAAAATTCCTTGAAACCAAATCAATACGTACAATACAACTAAAGACAAATTCTCTTTAACAAATTATGGCAAAAAAATTATGGCTTTTAATTCAAAATTTTGATACGGATTTCTGAATTCTGAGATCAAATTCTGGCCAGGCATTTTATTTTCATTTCCGCCTTACCAATAAAAAAAATTCTTCCGAGAACCGCTAGAAGTACATGATGATCCATGTGAAAATAAATGTGGAGGGTGAACTGCTAACTGCTAACTGCATGGTTGATGAAGAAGCATGAAGACACATTGCTCGAGCTTTAGCTTTTTAGCTCTTTGGCTGACCACATCACCACATGGACATAGTAGTGCAAGAAATAAAAGTTTTAAGCGTTTAACGTGTACCACGTACACGTCTTGCAATAAAACAGTGAATTTGACATCCCATTTGAAAATATGGAAGGGGAGTTGGTCATTTCTCCGCCTCTTTTTCTGTTAATTTCTCGCCTCCTCGAAGAACTCAAGTCCAACGCCAAGGAAAGGAAGACAAGTTGTCTTGGCTTGTCTTGTCTTAAGGGTGCTCCCATTATCTCAACCAAAAATCCTCCCCAAATATTCATTCCCAGTCAGTTAAGTTCCCACCATTGCATTCCCTGCATTCTCCTAAACATTTTTTTATACACGCAAGATTTGAATTCAACTCCCCCTCAACCACTAACAACGTCAAATTCATCCACTAATTAACCATTAGGTTGAGGAAAGGCTTTTCATAAATGTAGCAAAAACAAAAAAAATATTTTATCTCGGCTATTATAGGGTGGTTCATAACAATTAATTTGGGGTGAGCATGTGAGGGTACGTCAGCATATCAGGAAGTGAGGTTGCAAAATCATATGAACCACCCTGTTAGTTTTCAACCCATTTTAATTTTTTCCTCTCATCAAAATTAATTAGAAACACCTTTACCTTTGGGTAGGTCTCCCATAATTAATTCGTCATGCATACAATTCTCATAAGCTAAACTTTAGAAAAATTGGTAATTCCTGAACCTAGGGCAGTTTCTGAAGAATTTCGGAAAATATTTAAATAAATGGTCTGGATACAATGCCCTCGTTAATTAATTTAAACCACTGTAACAAATAGCCCAAAGCAGATTCAAAACCACCTAAAAATTCAGGATGTGTTATTCGTTCTCGTGTACCAGCTTAGTTTTTTTTAAATTAAGTCCCGAACCCGGGGCATTCGTTCGTACTATCTCTTACGGTAGGAATTCCATGCTCTGTGGACAATTCCTTAGCTAATTAATCTCAAGTCGAACTAAGCAGGAAACCAGAGTCAGAGTCAGAATCTGATTGAAAAGAGAGATAGTTTCCAATGTATGTATTTACTCAATGTCAATGACCACTAATTCTAATTCTCCCTGGGTGGGTTGACGTGACCTGACGGTCCAACACGGCCCGGAGTGGGTAGTACGTTTTACCCGCTCAGGATCCTCCGGTTGAATGAAACAATTAAACCCTGCCTAAGAATAAAAGAAAAAGATTGCGAGTTGGAGATCAAATTGGGTTGGCCTGGCCCGTTTTTGTGTGGACAGTAGAAGTAGGCCGACAAGGTAGCATTTTACATGCTAAGGTCAAATTAGTGATATCCTAGAGTTCCCACGGTGCTTGGCACCCTTGCTGCTCCGCTATGGTAAAGTTTGCTTCCCCGATCTTGCAGCAAAGATTTTGGACAACATAGTCTGGCTTTTTTCCTTAAGCGATTTTTTTTAAATTTGTGGCTACTCGTATTTCCAAGACAATTGGTTTCCTTATGGAATCTAACGAAGGGAGGAAGTGAAAAGTTGGAGAGCAAGTGGATTAGTTAGAGAAGACTAAAAAGATAGAGTCTCCAAAAAAGAGTCAAGTTGTTTAGTAAAAGAGGTGATCAAGAAGAGACGAACGTACGAAGAAAACGCCGAGTTCAGTTTTCATTTGGTGGACTCTCTCACAAAAGACTTTTGGATAAAAAAAATACCAAAAAACTTTTTTTTTCTACTGGACTCATTTATTTTACGCAGTCGACTGAAGCTGTCCAACTTCATTCAGTCCGTCATTCGTCGTCTAAACCACATGCTCCACTCCTTTTCTTATATCTCCACACTCTGTGCCTGTCCCTGTACTCTGACTGTACCTTCGTTCTTTATCTTTGTTTGTTCTTGGGCTGAATGTCCATGTTCCTAAGAAATCATTCTAAACCTTTGTTCTAACCTATAACATCTCTCCTGTCCATGAGCATGTGCTCTGAGACTAAGCACATACAAACAATTACCACAATCAAAATGTGCATGATCAACTTGAAGGCATTTTCAAAATTCCTAACATGCACGTACACTACGTACAGAAATCGAAGTGTGAAATATTTCCTGAAGTTTCCCCATAATCGTAATTTAGAATATCTTCTTACAAAACCACTCATTTTTCAAAAAAAAATCAAAACGACAAGTATAATTTGGAATACAATTCCGAAATCTGCTGGGCTCAGTTAAAACCACATTTTCAAATTTCCCGCTAAACCAAGGATATCTGAATTCAAATTTGCTTTGGCGTGCCCCAAACGAAAATCTCATTTTCAAATTTCCCCCTAAACCAAGGATATCTAAATTCAAATTTGTCTTGGCCTGCCCCAAACCGGTTAGGCCGTAATTATGTAGATCCGAAGATAACTAGATTTTATAAAGGCAATTTCATACCCCTTAAAACAATGTAATTTTTACCAAATTCAAATTTCAAGAGTGCAAGTCAGTTTCCTAAGGTTAGTTAGCTCACAACTTATTCCTTGAATTTCTGTCCTGTATCCTAACCGTACCCCATAATAGTGGTGTGGTAAAGAACGTTCTGTTGATTTCATACCTTTCTCTCTAGTATTTCCCGTGTGCTCTCGGATAATTAGAGAGCGCAAATGGAAAGGGTGCCTTTGTGTGAATGTGTGCGGCATTTTGTCGGCGGCACACTACAAAAGCCAGTTCTTTATCAGAATCTATCCGTTGGATTGGTCTAACTATTACGCTTTTCCATTAGACACTTTTGTTCATCACCCAAACACTACATTCTCCATGAATGTGAGTTTTTCCTCCTATCTATCCATGTAACAATACTCTCAGCCCCGGCGACGATTTTAAAAAACAAATTGCTCTTTTTACACCACATGAAAAAAAAACAGAACAGAACAGAGTATGTCCTGTCCTGTCCGCCCTGTCCAGATCACCGATAACAGACCCGGCCGGGGATCAAAGTGTCGTATTTTAGTACATGAAGGTGGTTCATAATATTTGACACAGCATGCATGCATGAACCAACCGATAAATAATTTATGCAATTGTCCAACCAACCATAAGAGCTATTAGTCCTCGTACTTAATGTAAGCACTCTAGGTGTACTAAATACAATACCGACCGACCCACTCTGCTTTGTGTAGAATTATAGAACAATGAATAATCCTGACCGTGTCTATCGTTTAGCAATTAAATTTTGTGAACGTTGCACAACAGCGCCTGACTTAATTGTCCAGGAAATGTCCTGTGTTGAATATATAATTTAGAGTTTAACAATTTGTTGGCTTGGCGGATCTAGCCTTTGGTACAGAATTAATACGAAATTCAAGAGTGTGCCATGTAATGAAATTCCATAAGTAATTTTTTCAATCAAAATAATATTTTTGATTGACCCGAATCAAAATGTAGCCTTGGCCGTGCCGATGGCATACGCATACGCATACCATGCATGCCGTGTGCTCCGATGTCGGCAGCTTTTGTGTATCTCAAGAAAAGAATGCGGTAATAAAAATCAACTGATTTCCCCCTTAAGGATCTTCAGAAAAAAAAACAATTCGTTCTCTAAGTACCCACATAGACAATACACAACACAATACACTCTGGGTACTTATTCCCCCTATGGTTATCATGAGAGTTTTTCAAAGGGATTCAATTTCAACGCATTTAGTGGTTAAATGTATCTCAGGTGCGGGCGGCTCATCCAACTTTATGATGATTTTTTCTTTATCTTCCCATCCAGCCAAGTAATGCGTTATTTATCCATAAAAATTAATTTTGTACTACAAGGGAATTTTTCATGTGAAAATCAATTAAAAAGCTTGAGAATGGTGTAATAAGTTATTCGTTCGTACGGATGAATAATTAGTCAATTTAATGCCGACATAGAACACAAAGCAATTAATGAGTAGAGAATTTTGGTTTACCTTTTTGATTAGTCCTGTACTTGTGCCGACGAAGGCGACGGTGTGTTGTTCAATGGCTGAGAGAGCGATTGAGGTCAATAGAATTTCTGGGAATTGAATCGCAGCTGTTTGGATGATTGGAATTGATCCAGAAATCTTGAGTCCAACGTCACAAAAATTTGGAATATTTCCGGCACCCTAAACAAGCAAAGTAAAAAAACAAATAATATATTTAAACCAATTGTTCTACATTTCTCTAGTCAGCGCGCGTTTCCTAAAAAATTCTGACAATGTCGAATAAACCAATGCCGGATTCATAAACCTGTCTACCGTTTCCAAGTACAATAAGTACCCATGGATAATTTTGAAAGAACGTCCGCACTAGGACAATTACTACGTACGAATTACAATTTCCGCTGGTCCTCCATTTTTTTTACAAAATAATGAAAAAAAAAACTGTGGGTCTCATAATAGCAGACACACATATGTACTCGTACGTGCATACCGCGATGTTAACTACTGCATGGGTAAGTTCCGCCCAAAATTAATGACTTTCACCAAGTAAAATGACGGTTTATTGTTTTGGGCCAAACTAAGCCAAGATAAAGCCAGCCGGTCCATGGCCACGGTGGTTGATTATATGTGGAACGGAAAAAGGTTTAGTTCAAAGTAGTATTTGAGTAATTCAAGGAGTTTTATAGACATTCACGTTTCACGTACGTCCTCCCAAAAAAATGACTACAGAAAACAATTATTTTTAAACGGACCACCACATAGCACAGTCAAAAAAACAAAACAAATCATAATCATAAAAATAAATAAAATGAAATGAAATGAAATGAAATAAAATTGCTTCCTTTATATTGAATGAAAGGAATTTTGACTGATGTTATAAAAATTGTCTCGAACCGCGTACCGTAAGATCAGTACGTAAAAAAATTCAATCGTGGATGATTTATTAGTATCAATTTCAACTTTCGCGTAGGTTTCACTCTTCACCATGCATTCACTTGGTGGGGGGTTTTATCTTTTGACCTGCTACGGCTATGTGGCTATGTCTGGAGTTAGGAATCTTGAATGGAACGTCTAGAGCTAATTGTAAGGTTTTTTTTTACAACGAACGGAATAAGATTCAAGATGATCCCCGTCTAACCGTCTCCTTTATTTACAACTACAACCAAACGCCAAACCTGAGCTGTGCTGTGTATAGAAATTCATTTGATTTCAAATTAATAGAAATGAGAATTTTTCTCATTTCCTTTAGACTTGGCCGTCCAATCTATTCAAATCGATTAGGTCGGATTTCAAGAGTGCTGGTGATAGTGCTGTGCTGGGTGACCCAAATAATCCTAATTTTATGGCCAAGGATTCAAAGGATGAGATTTCCAAGTCAAATAAAATCAATATTTGACCAAATACGGTTTTACAAGGAAAGCGTTTTAACTGTAACCCTTCGGGGTAGTTATTTGTCGGATAAGTAACGTTAAATGTCATCAGCAAGACCCGGCGTCTATTTTGTGGCATTTTTTCGAATGATTTTTCTAGTGTTTCTGATTCTTACAATTTTGGCCATATTTCACCATCAGTTTGTCCGTACTGTAAGTCGCTATACATCCATTTCTTAGTGTGTTTGGCTTCTAGGAAGGCGATAATAAAACCAGTATATCCTTTTGTTCCTGTCCCTTATTTCCTTACCTATTATTTTCTTTCCTTAGCTGCCAACCCAAATTACCATTAACCTGACGTCACGAGTTTAAGTGAATTTCCACGAGTCCATGCACATTCTACGTCTACGTCACCATCTGTTCTTTCTTTTTTTCTCTCCATGTATTTTTTTTTCTTTAGAGGAAACAAAGAGGTTCGACTTACACATGTTTCCTCCCTAACAACCAAAACCTTTCCTTCATTCCCTCTCAGCTAATTGAAACAAATGGAATGGGATTTATTGGTTTCATTTCTTTTCTTCAACTCTTAGGACTTGCAGGGGCACTGCATTGCACTACACTGGAGTCTCCACTTCCATGGCATGATGGCGATGGCATTCACCAAATACCCAATACCGAATACCAAACTAAACCCAATTCTTTTTCTTTTCTCTTTTTTTACTTTGAAAGCCAGGAAGGAAGAGGAAGAATTGAATTACACGGAGATCACATTTCAACCCGTGCCGTGCAGGGAAACCTGGTAGGTTTGCTTCCATGCTATCGAAGTCGACTCTCTTCAAATTTGGCATTTGGCATTTTTCTTCTTATTGCCAATCAGGAACATTCAATTCTTCCAATAAAAAAAGTAAATTAGACACCCAAATTAACCCTGACTGCTCTGACTGGCACATGTTCCCTTCTTATAACGATAAGTCAAGAGTTGATCCGCCCGGCCATGATTTCATCAAGAATTCCCAAGAAATTTTATCTTTATCATCAAAAATGAGGAGGAAAACTAGGAAAATCTACCTGAGCTGATTTCACCGT
The DNA here is from genome assembly GCA_034700305.1 of Protaphorura armata. Taxonomy (NCBI): domain Eukaryota; kingdom Metazoa; phylum Arthropoda; class Collembola; order Poduromorpha; family Onychiuridae; genus Protaphorura; species Protaphorura armata. The sequence goes on from JAQIXO010000062.1 coordinate 40,065, forward strand.
ATTTTCCGGTTCACAAGAATACGAATAAATTTTTTTACATTGTATATCTTTTGTACAGGGATATATGTACGAAAATACTAATATGTATGAAATTCAGTACTGCATATCAAAGCACAAACTGTGTGACCAGATCAGACCCAAAGCCTTAATTTCCAACAATGCTCCCGAAAAAGTTATGTTCGACGTATGTAACATTGCCATCCAAACGGAAAGAAAGAAACCTAGTGAAAATATTTCGATTAAAACTAATATCTCATAGTCAAAACAATAATTCATACTGTAATGTAATGTGATGTGATGTAATGGAACCTGAACTTAAAGAATTCTGACTCGTCTGCCTGAGAATGAATACAATGGATTTTAGTCATTGTTGTTATTTATTAAAAAGACAATCATGAAAAACTAGACAGACACACATACATACCACACAAACCACGCATCGTCCCGTCCTGGCCCGGACAGGCAAGTTAAAAAAGTTAGTTAACAAAAAAGTTGAGAGACATAGACAAGTCGTATGTTGTATATAATGTGGGTATGTATAAGTGAAAAAAAACAAGACTAATGAGAAACGCATTAATTTCACTCAACAGAAATGAAATGGGAAGATCCTTTGGTTTGATCATTTTGAATGATTATGTGGGAAGAAGAAAAAGACAAGATGGATAGAATGGCCCTGGTCGGAACGGTAGCCAGTATCATAGCTTCGCTGCACTACAATAGTGAGTAATACTGGTAAGGTACTACTATGGTACCATAGTGGTAATCAGGGATCGTATTCACTCACTCACACTCATCAATGGATTTCAATGCATAGAACTACCACTACCGAAAAAAAGAAACACGCGGCTGCGGCTACTAAAATCTAAAGACTGCAAAAAATATAAAATACAAAAAAGCGGTGTAGTGTGATGCTATGCAGTGCGGTAAGAAAATCTCTGTCTGATCTGTACAATTCAACCCGTAAGAAGAGAAAAGAATAAGAAAAACTTTTGGCCGACCAAGATTTCTTTGTTCTCTTTCGTTTGATTCAGATGAACAACAATACATGACATTTAAGAAGAAGGGAAGAGACAGACAACGTTAAGACAAGGCTCATCGCCTTCAATCCAAATCAACCGAAATGATACTTAGGACTCATTAAAACACAATAAGGTTAAAACTCTACGGTTTCATTGGAAGAAAACAACAACAGTTAACAAAAAGTTCTAATGAGGAATTTTTATAAAGTACAGGGTGGTTCATAATTATTTTCTTTTCAAAAGTGCGACACCTGGCGGAAGCTAAAAAATATCATTGGAATTAATCGCCCGCTATAGGAGGTTCATATTTTTGTGCAATGCTTAGTTTTTCGAATATCAGGGTGATACCTTCAATTGTGCTCAATTATTGACTTACATTTCTGACACACTACTTTAATAGTATTTGCATAGTAATGTTTTCGTACCACCCTAGAAACTTTTGCCAACACATTGTAAATGAAATAAAACAAAGATCATGATGAATTTTTGTTATTATTTTGTATTTCTATGTGAAATCGAGACTGCCCGAAGCCCTGATTTTCATTTCCTTCCTGATGACTCCAACACTGAACTCACGTCCATTTTGATTCTTCTGCTCCTCTGCTCTGTCTTTCTTTCTCTTTTATTATTAGCCTCCCCGCCAACATCTTTTATCTTAACGATGGATGGGTCTTCCCTTTCATTCTTTTGTCTTGGTGGTTTTTCCTATTTATTCACTCCTAGCAGTCTTTCTTCCTATCCTAAATGTATTGTACAGAAAAACCTTCCACAAGATAAGCACGTACGTTCGTACGTCCCAATGAGTGATCTTTAGGGCCATTTAGATATGGTCTCCATTTCAGAACTCTTTCCATCCATTGTTAACACAAAATCAGGGATGGATGGGGTGATGGGGGAAATTCCATCAAGGGGAAAAAATTTATCTTCTCAAAATAAATCCTGTTTTGTTTTTAACTAACACTCAATTACAGATAACTGTAATGAGTTTTACCAAAAACAGACAAGGGCAAACCATAAGATTTGGACGAACCACAACTCCGGCAAACATTTGCCAAAAACTATCGACATTTTATTTTCCCTATGCAGTATGCAAGTCAAACCGACTATTTAACAAATGGAGACCAAAAATTCTGGACAAGCATTGAGAGAATGTCATTGCCCATGTGACCTATAAATTTTGATTTGATTACCCCAAGTACTCCTACTACTGGGTCAAAGATGCGGACTACGGTGGTGGTATCTTACGTCCACAGTTTGACTAACGATCCTAAGGAAATTCATAAAAATTGAAATATGATGTGAATTCCTTCCACATGTCCATATTGAGTCCATATGCGTATATAATGTATGTAATGGGGCATATTGGTAGTTTGTATATAGTAATAGTAATAGTAATAGTGAAATATTTTCTAGCCGTTAGTTCTGCTAGAGAGAATATTATTATTCTGAGGGTAAGGGCGTGAATCAGATGAATCCTGGCATCCTGGGTATCATGGCATCATGCATATACGCATAGGGTACGTAAGAGGGCCTTCTCTCTTTTTTTCTCACAATGAAATGAACCTTCTCAAACTGACATAAATGTCCCATTCCTAAACTCATCTTTTCTGAGGCTAAAATCTATGAGAGCAATTCAGTTTTACCAGACGAGTGGGTGCATTGAAAATTTTTGACATCAAATTGAGAGGGGGGGTTGGAGTTTGCAGTGCAGTGTAGGGCCATCATTTCAGCCCACCAATGATCTATGACACAAGTGTCTCTCTCTTACCCGGAGAAAATTCTCCAGGATTTTTTTCTATATGGGACGACACGTCTCCAGTCTCATAGAGATTTCCTATCTTCTCAAGATTATATCTTACGTACGTACAGTACATGCATGCATGGGAAATGGAGCCGGGTCTTTTCCTATTTACATACATTCAGTTCATACCCCCCGAAAAAATCCGTCGTGGCTCCGGGTATACATATATATATATGTATAATAATATGTAGAGTCCAGATTCCATTTTATTTCTTCAACCCAAAAAATAAAGAAGAGAAAAAAAAGATAGATAGATAGATCCCTCCAAGGGTTTACTATCACGCACTTCTAGAATCCTATTATACGCTAATAAAAAGAATAAAACTCTTGCTCTGTTCTGCTGCCTTGTTCTATTGTGTTTCAAACACGAATCATTCCCCCAATCAAATGAATACGACATGCTCTCATTTTATTTCTATTCAAATCTTTTGAGAGATACTAAAATAAGGAGAAGATCGAGGAATAAAAATTTGCCGCCCTAGAAAATTAAATGTTGTCCATGATATGTCGAGGATACGATTCTCTTGTATTGTAGAAATATCACGCGGTATTCTTGAGATCGCGTATACGCATGTAATTTTAAAAAAAGGGAGAGATCATTAGTAATAATGCCTAGTGGTTACCTCTGCCTACCAGGTGGTTTTGGCTCAATGAATGGTGAGGTTCTTTTGGAGGAGTAATAATGATAGATGACGCCTCATGGTTTCTGAAGGATGTTCTTAAATGCTTTCCCCGTGTGCCCTTGTGACTTGTGACTCTGAGTCTCACTAAAAGTCTCACTCTCATGGTTCTTAATGGAGTGAACCTACGACTTTTCCATATCCTACTCTATGTACTTGTACTTGTACTTCTTTTAAAAGTTATTTTATGGGCTTCTTCTCAATTGATGAAACACACATTACCAACACGTTACATTATGCCCTTATAAGGATCAGGTCAGACGGACGTCCGAAAGTACGCACTTACAGCCATAGGGAGTTGCCTCCTTTATTTTTTCCACTAATGTAAGGATAAGCATAAATAAAATACGTACGGTACAAAAAAACAACAGTCAACGTTTTTCTTCTTCATCTTAAGAAACAGAAACAAAAAGATGTTGGCAAAGTAATTTCACACCCTGCCTTCGCTTCAAGGGCTATCTGTCTGTCTGTCTTGTCTCCCGTTCTATGTCTATGACCCATTTTCACTAAAATCTAAACAAATTCCGATTACACTGCAAGATAACCTCATCAAACCTTCTGTGTACGTAAGGAAACAACCCAGTGCCAGTGCCAGGTCTTACTTGATTTCTGAGATCAATTCACTAATTTGTAGTACTAAAATTTGTTGACCTTTTTTGGGACTCTGAAATGTTTTTTTAAAGTTTTTTGAACTTGGTTTGCTAGGTAGGGTTGTAACCTGACAGATTAAAATCTATCTGAGATTTTTTCTCTTTTCCTTTTCCTTTGGTTCTTTCTTGAAAACTTTTAAGGAAGGAATGGACGGACGAACATACATACATAAGTATTACTTTTGAAACAGATTACAATGATTACATGGGGATGCTGATGCTGGTGTCTCTAAAGAAGCAAGGAGCAAGGAGTCTTTTAACAACATTCTTACGGTCCCTCCGACTCCGACCCATGTCATTCGTCTACATTATCACATTCATTCCTTATGTCCGTCCAATTACTACCTACATGGGTAGTTCGTCCAACTTAGGTCTTATCATTTTAACCATCCATACCGGGGATCAGGAAAGACACGACGACGGCACCATTACCATACACCATACACAACTACGTGTGCCCACTTTAATAAAATGATGTTGGATTTCAATGAGCACTATATTTCTTTAGAAACACGGACAAAATCACCTTAAAAAGACCGTGTAAGATTTTAGGGTACAAAATATTCTTGATCCTTAAAAAATATTTGGAATGAATGGAACAGGGCCAAAACACGAAACGGGAATTTCAATTTGACCTGTAATCATGGACCTGAATCTCGAGAGGTGTTTCATAGAGGGAGCGCCATGCCGATATAAAGATACTGGCAACATAAATATTTAAAAAAGCATGAACTCCTTACCCCAGGTTCGAAGCACTTTCCATCCAAAATAGGCCCAGAAATGTAGTCCATATTTCTATTGGCCACACTTCCATTGAAACACATATGAATGCTCTCTGTGAACTGAGCCTCAATGTCACGCATAGAATACACACACACTGCAGAGTCAGCCTGTGCTTCATTCGTAATCCCACGACTCTGTGCAAACACACCAACGAGTACCAATTCCCCACGATTAATTCCAAGACTTTTGGCTAATTCTTCTCTCGCTGGAATAATCTTTGCATCTTGAATGAGATTATAATTATTCGTGGCGGCACTGCCGGCATGATAGCTATTTGGTCCATGACACTCCAACGTCACTTCAGTGTAAGAGTCATAGTTAGCGTCTGTGATGCAAGTCCTTGCCAATCTAGACACATAGCCTTGTTCCTCAAATCCATGAAGATAAGACTGTTTTTGAACAATCACAAAATATGCATAGTCTGAAGCATTGAATCCATACACGTACTTGACAAGAAAATGGTCCCGATATTTTACATCAATTTTTAACATGGATTGCTTTGCAAAGGAATACTCAGCAAAGTCAAAATTATACAAATTTCGACTACTAATGGCAGGGACGTCAGCACGGAAGTCACCATTATTTGTGAACGTCGTTCCTACGTACAAGATAGATGACACTGCCCATGCAGAGTATTTGGCGGGTCCAATGAATGCAAATGTAGAGGAATTATCATCATTTGCAGCCACAGAGTGTGGTGCAAATTCTGGAGGTAATGTAATGTTTGTCAAATTGTATTTATGACAAGCCCCTTGAGTCACAGAGCCACATGTAATGAGAGCCCTTGAGGCTGAGTCCACGAGTAGCACCTTATTCACATTGTTGGTCAAATAGTCTGAACCCCCACGCTCTGTCGTTCCACCTATCTTCCCTTCGGAACAACCAGACGCATGACAATTTGGATTGTCCAATTTTGGACCTGTTGGTACACTGGCTTCCAAATTTAAATTTCCATCCAATTCATACAAACGATTCACGGCTCCAACGTACAATCTCCCAGAAATTGTGTCCAGGGCTAAATGCTTCAGTGTAAACGTTTCATTGATGCTCGTGAATTGGGCCACTGTTGCACTCCCACCTCCCAAGATGGATGCGGTCGATTCTGGGCTAGGCCCACCAGCCGCAGGTAGGCCTAGACCCAGGAATACCCAGAGGAGCCCAAGATGTAAGAGCCCAAGTGGACGTAGGCCGCCCCATCTTTTGGTCGGCGTATTCAGGTAGATCTCAGGTAGGACGATCATTCTACGTCCGTCCGTCCGATTCCACTCACCCTTCAAATTTCGTCAAAATTTCTGTAAATAAATACACAAAAATCTCAAATTAATTTAATTGTATTAGAATGCCAAATGTACATCTAGAAAATATTTCAAGTCAAGAATCGGAATCGGGGTCAAATTCATGGAGGTTCTTATCCATGAGTACAGATATGCCCTCTACACAAGATTCACCAGGGTGGTCCCTATCACAGGGGGATCCCTTCAACCGTACAACCATGATAGTACATATGTACATACACTGCGTTAATCAAAATTTTCCTTAAAACTATCCTCACTCTTTAAAACTCTGGTTCATCCAGTCACTCAGTCTCTTAACAACAACGAAGGCTCTTTCATTGTCCATGTTCATTGTTGATGCGGATTCTATCATGTGAAAAGATCCGAGCGTTTAGTCGGGGTCCACATTTTATAAATGAGCACATGGAAGGAAAACCTTATCTTTCATTTTAGTGACTGACTGACTGCTCTCCTCAACTAACTCGAATACACTGCACTACATAGTTTTCATCCCATTCCCAATTCCCAATTCCCGTGGTCCTGGTTCTGGAGTAAAAAGACAAGACCAGCAGCCACCAGCAACCAGCACGGCCGGCGACTGCTCTGGCGACTCATCATCATCTGCTCCCCTCTTCCGGTCCATTATTATACGGCTACGTTCTACAAAATATTTTAGGACGGCAAAGCTAAAGCTAAGGGATCCCAAGAGCAGAGCGGGAAATATGAATGAGTGCGAGCGACCGACTGCTGACCATTATATTCCATATCCGTCCAACCACTATGCATTACTACTTTATAAAATGTCTAATGAATATTCTTCCAATCATTACCGGGCGGGTGCCCACATCAATTCACTAAATGTATATTGCATAAAAAGTAGTATCGCTTGTTCAAAAAATCTAAGGGACACCCTTTCCAGTACAAGTTGGATTCGTAGGTTTTTGACCTCATGAGTACGTACATATGAATTATCTCTCTCACTAATGATGATGAAAAAGTCCAACCTATTAAATCACACACAACACAGATGAAGAATAATCTCATCTCTCAATTTGTGAGAGACGGACGGACGTGCGGAACCTGAGCTTGATGGAAGGGAGACGATCATCATCATAAGCTTAAGCTAAGTAACCGTAGCCTGCATTAAAACGTTCCGTTATAAAATAATAAATATAATATCGTGCATACCGTCAGCCACCCCGCCCGTCGGAAACTGTAAATGTACACCCCTGGAGTGTCCATTAAAAACCTGTGCTGTGCTGTGGCTGTGTGAGCCAATTCTAATATATTTTAAGGTGCCTAATTGGGGATTTACGTGCGAATGTCAAGTCCACACACACACACACACATACATTACTCTGTATTCTGTCCGTCCGTGTCCACACGAACGTTTGAATGAATTAAATAATTGCAATTGGAATGGAAAACACACCATGGGGTTGCCAATTGCTAGATTAGCTTAACTCTGCACTACATGGACTTGATTCTTAACATTACACTTCCCATTGTACAGTTAATAAGTAATCACTCAACTGTTCAGCTTCAATTCTTTTCCTAAAATCTAATTCCTAGTGCTAAACTGACCAAACTGATCATGTGGAGCATTTTGTTTACAAGGGACACATTTTTCATGTAAAAATTGTCCCCAATTGCAACTAGAGCTGCTAATGAGAAATCAGATAAGAATTTTCCATCGAAATCTTAATATTCCTCACCTGGTTACTTTATAATGAATATTCCAAGTTTCACATGTGAAAAATATTCCTCGTTAGATATGCAGTAATTATGGACATGTGTATGTAATATGTACATGTACATGTCTTGAGGAAACAGCTAAGGAAAAGGAAGGAAAGGGTCGGTCGTCCGATAATGTGTATTTCCTAGGAAGAAAATTAACGACACAAGGATAAATGGAGCTAAATGAGGTTCGAAGAGTCAAAACAAAAATTTTAGGGTAGAAAATATGGTCAAAGTGGGCGGGAGGATCATCCGGCCCTGATTTTCTTTCAATTTTCAATTATCGTTCTTACATAGGTACCCATTACCAAACCCACCCACCCACAAACCTACCTACCTACCTGGGTGACCTTCTGTTGTTCTTTTAACACTAACATAACATAACATCCAACAATAATATTTGGCCAGCTCGGCCAATTTCAATTTTCAACAGACTAATATTGTGCTTCTCCAGCAGAATTATTGGATGTATGATGTAAACGGATTTTCAAACATGTGGCCAGGACGGATTCCGCGACACCATGGCATAAAAGTGGCTGATCAGTACGTACAGGTTTCATAATCAAAAGTCTCGCCATTTTGTACTGGCGATGTTATACCACTCTCCATGTCACTGTCAGCACTCAGCACCCTCATTCTGCTGGGGTAAAAAAGATACACGGATTTTGTGATCATAATCCGTACAAGTGGCGGCTAGCCGGGTAAATGCAAAGGAATAGTTAGTTATAAAAAAATCGTATGTAATGTAATGTAATGTACTCTCTTGAAGTCTGAAACGTGAATAGAGCCTTTTCCTTTTTATCCTTTTTATCGAGGACCCAACATGATGAACCACCTAGTGTGTAGCATTTAGGAAAATTTGACTGGGATGCATTAATGGGAGAGATAATAATACACAATATACTTTACTTTACTCCTTCATCTTTACCTGCCTGGTCGGTCGGCCAGTGAAAGAAAGATCATACCTGGACAATTATATATTGTAGGCCTATACGGCCAATACTTTCGCTCTGCTGTGCCGTGTTCTGTATTATGAGGGCTAAGTAACCGTAACTGGAAATAACACAACAAGAAGAACGTTCAAGTTCCCCTTCAGCGGAATTCAATCCAATGCAAATGGTAAATGCAATACAATCCTTCATCCTCAGAGCCATGGCCATGCACAGCCAGCCAGCCAACCTACATCTAATACCTTCGTACCATCTTCTCAACACAAAATCCCTAGCTAGTCCTTATTATCTCATACATTATAATGGACCAAAAGATTCGACTCAAACACTTCCAGCGACATGACATGTCCAAGGCTAGCTTGAGAAACAGGGATACGTTTCTTAGCTAATCATTAGCACAAGTTTTCGATCTACCGCGGCGCGGCACCTAGCGGAGATTCTTAGTAGACCAATCAGAGCATCGCAGTGACCAATGATTATCAAGACCTTCAGACACGTGATAGCCAAGACGGCCAATTAGAATTTGTAATGTCCAAAGGCCTCAACCGAACAAAGGGGCCAGATTCAAGGTTTTTCATTGGATCCGTACCGATAGTTCAAGCCAGTAGTCTGTTAGTAGAACATCGCACATCTCAAAATTACACGTAAAATCTTTCGACACAATTCGATAATTCTATTCTCAACTGCAACTACTAGGAATCAGGATGAATTTCTACTCCACACACTACATAGATTATGAATGTGAATTTAGGAATGGACGTGACGGAAACACACACGGGAGAATCAGCAGGGAATGTCAACTTAAATATGAAATAAACATACTAAATTAAATTCTAACACGATAACAATCCACGGACGACACTTGAATACCTTTTGTATGGAAAACCACCCGTACGTTGATAAGAAAAACTAGAGCAATTTTCCCTACATGGGGTAACCCGATGAGCTGGTTAGTCCAGTTTTGTCAAATGAAAAATGTTGGGTATCGGTATCACATGTTCTATATATTTTTTTCTACATAGAAGTCATATCTTGTGATCTATTCGGCCAGTCCGAATAGGTTTCAACAGATCACGAATCAGAATTCGATTCGATTTGAATGTTCTGTGTCGACCTTCTGATTTATTTGGGAAATTCTTGAATACAACAGTACAGTATGGGCTGACTCAAATTTCCCTTTCTATTTCAAATCTCTGACGTATTTTTCTGAACCTGTAACATAAGAGAAGATCGTTTTCTTTTTTGTATGTAATGAACGTTGTACGAAGTTGAAATAAAGTGAACTGTAGCTGATGCCTTCGAAGAATGCCTGGAGGGTGTTGTGAAGAAAAAGAAGAATCGAAAAGACGACGAAGGAGAATCCCGGTCTCTAATAGATTTTTTTTTGTGTATGTGTATACTAGCAGTATACGTTGTTTGTGGGACTCCACATTGCGATCGCTGTTTTGGGTTCACTACGTGGAATCCTTTCTGCTTTTCTAACCGAAGGGTTATACGTCTGACGTCTACCTTGCCTTGGATTTATTCCACAAGGGATAATATTCAAGTGCCAAGATCTATCTTTCCTCAAAATCTTAACTAGCGAATTTTCGTATCTAAAATAAATATACAAAATCGGATTTTAATTTGTACAGTTGAGAAGAAACAAAACCCTCAGGAAAAAAAGACACGGAATGTTATCTAAAAACCCGTTACAAAGCCAATAATCGAACCCCGGCCACTCCAGTGAAATGCCAAACTTGTACCACTGTGCTGCGCCGTCCTAGCATTAAATGAGATGTACATTTTGTGGAGAAAACCACGTCCTATCATTTCACAACGAAATATTTTCCCTTGTTAACTTGACTATTAGATGAAGAAGAAGAGCTTGGATTTAACATTACTCAATCCGGCACTTCTTTCTAAACGGAATGGCACGGCTATCCAACTCTTCTTCGTATCTTCGAACAGAATAAAAAACAGACACTGAAGACTCATCCATTTCTATTCCATCAAACAACAAAAACAACGGCCCGCCTGAGCTTGAGTCACCGAAGGGGAAAAAATTTTCGTCTTCAATGAGTGCGGTCATTCTCCAAAGCAAAGCAAAGGAAAAGTAAAAAATAGAAAATTATACGCACAGTCTTTAAACACCATAAGAAGAGAAAGGGATGAAGTAAAAAATATGAACCGTTTCAAATCCTTTGCAATTACATGGAACTCGGTGAAACAACAACTTTACACAACAATAGCCGTCGTTCGTAGTCTTTAAGAAACATTAACAATCCTCTCTGATTTTTTTTATTGTTGGCTAATTTTAATTTTCTTTTTCTCTTTAAATACATACATACTTACTCAGAAACCGGAGAGATCAAATGGGTTCATTTTTTATTTTATTTAAATTCAATTAAATGGGGTTTTAAATGGTGGCTCACGGGTCACACCAATTTTTTTGCAAAATGTACCTTTTGCCATTATGTACGTTGTAACCGATGACAGTTGTTCATTTGCATGTCAAACGATACTTTACAAATATTTTTTTTTTGCATAAAAAATTTCCCATCTCGACAGAACCAGCCAACTCAGCGTTCTCGTACGTGCGAATGGATATGATGGATTTTTGAAAAGGTGGGTCTCAGCATGGATGCCTGAATGGCCATGGTGGTGGTAAAGGTACATATACGTAATGCTAATGCACATTCTAATATTCCAGTGAAACTAATCCAGTCGTAATTAAAGAAAGTGAGAAGAGTCATAAACTTGTCGTGGTACAATGTTAATGTGATTGCAAATGAAATGTGACCCCAGCAGCATTGCATAGGAAAGGAAGTAATACTTGAATGTATTATGTGTATAATAAAAAAAATCCCTCCGAGTTGAAATGAAAAGAGTTAGATTTGTTTAGGGGCAGTTAGGGCAGTTTACCCTTTTCTCACTCACCTTAACCTTCTCACAATTCCAATTCTTGAGGGGAGGTAACTTTAACCAAGACCAACTGCCCTGTCCTCTGTAATAAGAACTGAACTGAAGGAATGAATGAATGAACGGCTACATGACCAAAAAAATACCAGTGGCTCTTTCCAAAACGAAATTTGTGGACCCTTTTCCAAAAACAGGTCTTTTCCCTACTACTAGGGGTACTTTCCAGAGCCAATTCAAAATTAAATGTGTTCAGAGCCAAACACATGTAATAAAATCGGGTGAAAATTTCCAAATGATAATGATACCCCACCCAAGAAAATGAGATGAGAATCTGTAGTTAATTTTTTGGTGAAACCCGGCCAGGGCTGGAAACACTTCTTGCCAAACCTCACACTCACATTGTATTATAATTTTCATTATGTATTTGTCGGTTCTCTCCTCATATTACAAAAACATTATGGGGAGACTAAGGATGTGCTGTGCATTTAGTGTTGTGTAGTGTTGTGTTGACCGTCCATCGTCCATCCGGATGGACAAGGTCCGAGCACCACTGAGAAGCACCACTCGCAATCCTCGCGAAGACACGTAAGAAACATGAACATCCGAACACATGGTATTTATGAGGGTTCAAGT
>JAQIXO010000063.1:0-52029 GCA_034700305.1 Protaphorura armata
ACTATACCTTATCTTTTATATTTTGTATATTACTTTGTAAATAGTAACTTACTTATTATTTATGTATTACAAAAACTCAAAAACTCCAAACTCCAAAGTTTGGACTTTCTAAAACATCAAAACTCAAAACTTCAAAACTCAAAAGTCCAAAATCTTGAAGTTACCAAAACACTTAAACATTAAACATCAAAACTCAAAACTCCAAAACTCAAAACTCAAAAGTCCAAAATCTTGAAGTCACCAAAAACACTTAAACTTTAAACATCAAAACTCAAAACTTCAAAACTCAAAACTCAAAAGTCCAAAATCTTGAAGTCACCAAAAACAATTAAACTTTAAACATCAAAACTCAAAACTTCAAAACTCAAAACTCAAAAGTCCAAATCTTGAAGTTATCAAAACACTTAAAACTTTAAAACATCAAAACTCAAAACTCCAAAACTCAAAACTCCAAAACTCAAAACTCAAAAGTCCAAAATCTTGAAGTTATCAAAACACTTAAAACTTAAAACATCAAAACTCAAAACTTCAAAACTCAAAAGTCCAAATCTTGAAGTTATCAAAACACTTAAAACTTTAAAACATCAAAAATCAAAACTCCAAAACTCAAAAGTCCAAGATCTTGAAGTTACCAAAACACTTAAAACTTAAAACAACAAACTCCATCCGCTCGACGACAACAAGAATGGGGAATGAAAACATCGATGGCATAAATTATTGCATTACCATTAGAGCCAGAGCGTTTCCGTTTCCTAATGAGCACACAATTGTGTACCCATATACAATTTGCTACAAAACTAGTAATATCAATATATCCGTGTACACAATAGTTGTATACAGTTTATTAATTCCAATGCCGATGTGATTACAATTGAATTGCGTACTTTGTTGGTTGTTTACACGATACACAATTGTGTATTCGCTTTGACGAGTCAAAATTTTAGTTTGCTCTCTTCTCTGGCCCAATACCCAAAGCTAAATCAGTATTTCACACGTTTTCCTGAAATCAATATTGTACACCTGTGATGAAAAACAACGTAAAAATTTCAAATTCCTACATTATGTCAGACTATTTCTGTGTCTGTCGGATTCTAAAAGAATATACTTAATAAATACATAATTACTTTGAAGTGTAAGCTGAGCATAGTCACAGCTTCTGAGTAAAATTTGAATCTAGTATATTTGCATTAGCAATCTCTTCCAAACAGTATGGGGTAGTTTAGTAAAGTTTCGGAGAAAAATACTCAACTAAAGGTGCCTTCGGGGCTTGACTAAGGAATATGTAAATGAGTATGAGTAGGTGGTCAGTCCTTCATTACATTAAGCCAGGGTTCCTTTCACGCCTTCTCTTCTATTTCCCTTCTCCTTCTATTTTAAATCAAAGGGTCCGTTTCAGCTTTGCTCACAACGTCACAGCAAAACAGTGTATAAATTTTTACATGAGCATCAAGAGTTTTCTGAATTAATAGGAACAAATAAGACTGATCGCATGTCGTACGGAATATAGCGATATAACAATACAAAAAATAATATAAAACGGTTCAAAACAAGATGTCCGAGTCCAATGACTTGTGGAATCAAATTTCCAGTTCTAGGGATAGATTTTGGAGTTTTTTTGAAAGTGGAGAATTGAGTGATGTGACGCTGATTGTAGGAGAAAAGAAAGAAAGATTCAAATCACACAAAGTCATTTTGTCTGCATCATCTCCAGTTTTTAGGAAATATTTTACTGGGAATAAAAATGCGGGTGAACTCATCATTAAGAATGAAATCATCATTTCTACAGTGGAGCCAGACGTATTTATTTCTTGTCTTAAGGTAAGAAGTCCATGTTTGATTTCTTCTCTATTTTTTTTTATTAAATTTGTAATACTTTTAACATTGCCAGATGTCTCGCCGAAAATGTGTGTTTTCTATTCACCTCACCTTATTCATGAGAATTAATTTATTTTTAATATTAAATCTTATAGTTCGTGTACACGGGAAAAGTGTCAATTGATTCCAAGAATGTCATTCCACTCATGAGTCATGAATGCAGCCAAATATTATCAAGTCAAAAATTTAGAGATTGAGTGTAAAATATTTTTGGAGCATGCTGTGACGACAGAACAAAATGCATTAGCCATGTACCAACAAGCCATACAATACGGTGAGAAGGATTTAGAAGAAGAAGTCAAAAAGACTGTGTGTCGGTAAGTATTTAAAAATAATAAAATTGAATGATTGGAATAATGGAATATTTTTGACTTCTCACTCTCATTTAGTTACGCACACAGAATTGTTGAGACGAATGAATTCTTGCAAGTTAGTGAAGACTGCCTTTTGAAATTTTTGGGAGAAGATGATTTGGCTGTCAAAAGTGAAGTACAAGTCTTCGACGCCTTGATCAGGTATTGTCTGAACCCCTGGGAAATCTCACATCCGGGGAAAGTTTGTAACATAATTATGTGTGCAACAAACCATTTAAATAAAAAATTGTGTTTAAGATGGGCAAAGGCAAAATGTCAATGACAACGTGTAGTGACGACTTCAGAATCGTGTCGTTCTCATCTTGAGAAATTGATTCCCGTCATCCGATTCCCACAAATGGATGAAGGAGATTTTGCTCTGAAAGTTGCTCATGGACAAATTCAAGTTCTCACACAAGAAGAACTTCTCTCAGTTTGGTTTTACCAGAAAATTCCAACGGCGCACAGGTGGAATATATGTACAATATTAAGATTTAAGTACATTTTCTGAGTGTTATATTATATGGACCCGTTTTTATATATATCAAGGTCTGAAGGTCCCTCTGGATTGTTCAATTGTAAACCAAGACGGTATATCGGTAATATAAGTTTTAAGGTAAAATTTACAAACTCAAAAAAACAATTTTTGTATTTTTTTTGCATCCTGGGTCAAAATATTTTATTTCTCATGTATTGCCAAAGCAGACACAGACTCATTATTATTTATGATGTATAGATTCATGTACACACACATTCTGGCGATATGCCGTCTGTGACTTTGGACATGACGCCGTTGGACACGATTTTGAATGTGAAAGAAAGAATTCAGCCGGTTGGTATGTCAATTTAAATACTACTAGTCATACTCTATATATGTATTTTATAATTGTAATTTCAGGTTGGTTATAGAAGAAAAATTGTAATTTATTTAATAAGCCGATTTTGATTCAACGTTATAGCTGGGATTCCACCACATTGGCAACGACTCGTTTTCCGTACAGATGTCTTTGAAGACAGACAAACACTTTTGGAATGTAATATTTTGGGAGATTCACATCTCCAATGTTACAATGAGAACGATGGCGATTGAAGGACAGTAATATTTTCGGACGGAACAAATTCTACAATACAATTTTTATTACATTACATTTTATTACATATTATTTGAATGGATCAATAGAAAGTAAAATTAGCGAAGAGACAATAAATAGGGTAGCGTGTCAAAGTTAAATAAAAAAAACGATTTGATTTTTGATTTATTTTCAATGCCCGAAATGTCCCATATCGACTGCATGAATTATTTCTTCATTTAAAATGTTGTAGTCATTGAGAGTATAGCCGTCATTGAGGGGTACTCCCAAATAAATGAGACGTTGTTCGGAAGGTAGAAGTCCGGTTCTGGAGTGAATGATTCCCTTTAGACCTTCAATCGATATCCATGGACTGACCTTTACTATAATAGTCCTTGAGATTACAGTACGGATACGGACTTGAATTTTAATCCTCCGTCCACCATCACTATCAGTAACAGTCTGTTTCTGGGGTTGAATTTTGTCAGCCACATTGAGACATTGTAAATAAGACTCTTTCAAAATATTACAATCCAAAAGTGTTTGTTCATTGTGAAGGACTTGTCCATAGAAAGTAAGACTTTGTTGATTAGCTGGAATTCCAACTGTAAAATTAAAACCAAATTAATTTCTCCATTTCGTAATTTTTCCGTAATTACAGATTATAATATAACGCGCCATACCATATCCTTGAATTCTTTCCTTGAAATCCAAAATTGTATCCGTGGGAGTCATCACTAAAGTCACTCTCTTTCCGTTCAATGTTTCTACATGAATCTGTAAATATAGGGAAAATAATTTCTCAAAATTTTGATAAACGAAATAAATACTTTAATTTAGTTCATAATTATTTGAATATTAAATTATCATCAGTATTGCACTTGTTCAGTTTACCTTAAAACTGACATTTTCTATGTATCGTCTTGGTTGGCAGTTGAACAACCCAGGGGGGACTTCTGACCTTAAAACATAAAAAATAAATACGTATAAAACAAAAAAACTAAATCAGTATATAATAACTAATTTGAAAACCCGTATATACGTATGGATATAGAATCTCCATAAGTTTCCACCTGCGCTCCATTGGAATTTTGTGGTAGTACCAAACTGAGAGAAGTTCTTCTTGTGTGAGTACTTGAATTTTTCCATGAACAACTTTGAAAGCAAAATCCCCTTCCTCCATTTGTGGGAATCGAATTAGAGGAATCAATTTCTCAAGATGAGAACGAAGACAGAACTTTGAAGTCGCTTCCATGTGTTGTCGTTGACATTCTGCGTTTCCCCATCTGAAAATATATGATTTTATTTACAATAATTATTCTACAAGTATAGTATACAAACTTTAATAGGCATTCTCCAAAATGAATGATCAACAATAAAACAGGTTTATCATTAACTTGGTTCAACCAATACCTGATCAAAGCATTGAAGACTTGGACTTCACTTCTGACCGTCAAATCATCTTCTCCCAAGAATTTCAAAAGACACTCTTCACTCACTTCCAAAAATTCTTCCGTTTCAATAATTTTGTGTGCGTACCTAATCAGTCACATTTGAGAAATCAATTAAAATTATTCATGTCATTCAATTTGTTGTTTTATTTTCTTTTAATATTCAAATATTTTACCGGCACACGACGGTTTTGGCGGCGTCTTCTAAATCTTTCTCACCATATTGAATGGCTTGTTGGTACATCACGATAATCACGAGTGCATTTTGTTCCGTCAGAGCATTCTTAAGTAATTTCTCACAAACAGTCACTAACTTTTGAACTTGATAATATTTGGCTGCACTCATCACTGGAATGACATCCTTCGGATCAAATGACTCTTCTCCAGTGTACACGAACTAACAATAAAATATTTTATATGAAAAATATATATTAATAATTCGACTGCTCCTCAAAATGTGATGTAGAATATATCGTTAAAAAATCGTAGAACGAAAAACGTCTGGTTCCACTGTGGAAATGATGAGTTCATTCTTAATTTCACAGACAGTAAAATATTTTTTAAAAACTGGAGAGGCTGCAGCCAAAATTACTTTAAGTGCTTTGATCCTTTCTTTCTTTGCTCCAACAATCAATGTCACATCACTCAATTCTCCACTTTGGAAAAAATTCCAAAATCTGTTTTCAAAACTAACAGGGTCAATACCCATGGAGGATGGTTGGCCTTGACCTTGACCCCGCCAGTCGTTATACTGGTACATCTTTCTTTAGAATTTTTTTTACGTTAGCGTCCTTTCCGTACTGGCAGTTTCTTTTAAAAAATATTTCTAGACTCATGGATCCTCGTGATAGCGTTTAACCCTCAAATCTTCACCAATGTATCGCCTTGTGTTTTGTATTGTGCGAGAGAGGCGTAACTGGAATGCTATGTATAGTTTTGTTGACTTTGCCATATGCAAATGAGTTCAGATCGGTCTTCCCACCAAAAGGGTTCCCTTCATCAGTACTGTGGACCCTGACCCTTTCTTTCCCTTCACCTTCTATTTTTATTCACCGTTTTCCGTTGAACCCTTGCGTACCAGCAATAGCAACACAGTTTGGTGAAGTTTTGATGTTTTTTCCTTATTTTTATTTTTCTAAATTAGGACAAAAGCGAGGAGAGAAAGAAGACAAGACGGACCCAATTCCATTACAATACTTTGACCAACAAGGTAAACTATTCTGGTGTTCAGCCTCAGATGGTCGGTAACCGGACCAAACTTTTTGGGAACCTTTGGTCACCCAAGTGATGAATCCAAAACATTTTTTTGTCAAAGTGAAATTCCAACCCGCACGAGGTCATCAAAGGTCATTCCCCGTGCCCTCTAATGTAATGTTAAATTCGGAAATATCGAATCTCAACTTGCCCCATCCCGAATCTAACATTACATAAGAGGGCACTAGAAATGACTTTTAATGACCTCGTGTGGGTTAGAATTTTACTTTGACAAAAAAACGTTTTCGGATTCATGATTTGGGCGACCCAAGTTACCCAAAAGTGTGGTCCGGTTACCGAACCCTTTTATCATCTAAATAGTTTACCTTGTCAGAAGAATAATATTTTGGGTATTCCAGAGGAGAATCTGTCTCGGCCCATATTTTATTTTCCTTACTGACTGTAATCACAAGACAAGAGGACAAGACCCGTTTATGCTCGTGTTATTGTTAATACTATTCTCATATCCTGTGCTATATATGCATGAGTCAGCGAGACAGTATCATAAACTACTCCAACCCAGTTAGTTCAAAGGTCAGTTCAGTTATCCGTAACAATTTGATTTGAGTAGTATCGTTGTACAGAATAATTATTTTCACTGGGAATTTTAATTAATTTCAATACGAGAGAAATTCTTCATTCAAATTTAACGTTAATCTATCCGGTCAGTAAGAAATTGAAAATTTAAATCTGAAAGCCTTGCCTTGGTTTCAAGAGTACACAGTTTAATTTATTATAGAATAATCCCGGGGTTTGTTAATTTTAGAAAATGTCCAATTTCAAGAACCGTGAGGTTCCAGAAGTTTCTAACATCGGAGAAGCTGATCAGAGGAATTCCAGTTTTCAGAGCAGATTTTGGAAACTTTTTGAAAGTGGAGAATTGAGTGACGTGACGTTGATTGTTGGAGAAAAGAAAGAAAGACTCAAATCACATAAAATTGTCTTGGCTGCAGCATCCAGTGTTTTCAAAAATTATTTTATTGAAGACCATGTGAAGAATGAAAATGAAGTGATCATTTCTAATGTAGAGCCAGAAATTATTCGTCCTTTTCTCAAGGTATCAATTTATCTCCTTGTGTAATATTTTACTATGAGAAAAAAATTGTTGTCTGCATGAACAATTAATTTTTAGTACATATTATAATGTATGTATATTTTTAGTTTGTGTACACTGGAGAAGTGTCACTTGAAGTGAAGAATGTCATTCCCATCCTCAATGCAGCCATATATTTTCAAGTTCAGGAATTGGTGGCAGTTTGCGAAGAAAAATTGAAAAGTGCATTGACTGAACAAACTGCACTTTTACTATTTGAACAAGCAATTCTGTACGGCCGTAAGAACTAAGAATATGGAAGAGGCTGCCAAGAAAATTGTTTGCAAGTAAATTAAATAAGATTATTGGATTATATAAATATAAATTGTTGTTAGAGGATAGTTTTCGTGACGGTAATTTCTTTAAATCAATTTTTGATTTCATTATTTAGGTTCGCATACAACATTTTTGAAACGGCAGAATTTCTGGAAGTTGGCGAAGAATGTCTCTTAAAATTCCTTGGGGAAGATGGGTTGACAGTTAAAAGCGAATTACAAGTTTTTGACGCTTTGGTCAGGTATGTATTAAAAATTCTTCATACTTGTGATCTTCAGAAAGTTTTCGGAATCAATCTAATTCTTTTAAAAAAGATATCGTTTCACGTGGGCAAAAGCCGAATCAACGTACTTATTTCCTAATTTATTTTTAAAAACAGTGTGTAAATATTTTAGATGGGCCAAAGCTGAGTGTAAACGTCAAGGTGTGATCGTGAGTTCAAAATATTGTCGATCCCATCTTGAGAAATTGATTCCTCTCATCCGATTCCCACAAATGGATGAAGGGGATTTTGCTTTGAAAGTTGCTCATGGAGAAATTCAAGTTCTCACACAAGAAGAACTTCTTTCTGTCTATTTCTACCAAAAGATTCCAGTGGAACGGAAGTGGGTTGATTATAATAGGAAATAATTATTCAACTACCATTAAATCAAAATTCAGTTCGTTTTATTTTATAATTTAAGGTCTGAAGTACCATCTGGTTTGTTTAACTCGAAACCAAGAACGTACATTGATGGCGTCACCATGAAGGTAAATGAGTTAAATAATAGTTTTCTGCAAAATATTTTATAATCGTCAATTTCTGAACAGAGTTTTACACATACAAAAGAATCTTGGGTTTTTATATATTATTTGATACCAACGAGGTGACTCTATTCACAAGAGAGATATCACAATATCAGGCTCCCAGTTTTAGTACCAAACAGTTCGGTTGGTAATTTGTTGTCTTGTTAATATTAGATTCATGTAAAAACACTGACTGGAAGCGTGACTATGAAATTGAAGCCTACGGACACAGTTGCGTGCATCAAGGAAGTTCGACGAAATGGTATGTTCTAGTAGTGAAGGAAATCTCTGAGCATTCTTAATTTATGAATTTTGTACTTATTTAAATTCTTATTAATGTTACAGAGGGAATTCCATTGAACCAACAATGTCTCACATTCCAGGGTGATTTACTTCAAGATCAACAATCACTTTTGGACTGTAATATTTTAAAAGAATCAACTCTTCAGTGTGGGCTCCCAGCAAATCAAGTTGAAACATCAACAGGACAAAAAATTACTGTTGACATCCATCCTCATCCTATGAAAGGATATAGTTTTACATTGCTAATTGATCCTTCAATTTTGATTGAGCGTCTCAGACCTCTCATTCATATCAGAACTTGGATTAGGCCTTCCAAACAAATTTTATTTATTCTGACCTAAAACTGGAGAATGGTTTCACCGTTTCACAATACAAGATCCACACAGGAGCAGGGGCCCGTTCCACCGCACTTTGGAGTTTGGAATGGAGTGCGTACACGCACTCCATAGTTACTCCAAACTCCCGCCGAAAACCTTGGAGAGGTCGAGCCTCTCCAAACTCCATTCTAAACTCCATTCCAAACTCCAAACTCTGTACTGCGGTGGCACGGGCCCCAGTGATCAAAGTTTTGAGTGAGAGCGGTAACCCTGAAAACCACGAGGGAAGACATTGTGCTCAAACTTAGTATTTTCAAAAAGTTACAAAGAAAGTTTATAAAGGGCAGTCCATTATATAGAAATTTTTCAAGAATTGAAATGCTCCATAATTACCGATAAACAACAAAGCCATACACAAATCTGAATTTATAAAAATTACTTGGAGTCAATTCTCTTTTTGTATTGTACTTTTTACATGGTACATTAATTAATGTATTGTACTTTTGGTTGACAATTAAGGTCTTTTTTATGTAGGGAAATAATAAAAAATAACTAAAACATTTGATTTGTTTACTTTCATGCGCTAATTCATTTCAGTACACTGCATACGACTGTTCAGACAATTCCCTGTTAAATTACCCTGCCTGACTATACAATCATTAAACGAGTACAGATCGGTCAGTCCTTCATTTCTGCCACAGCAGCGGTTCCCCTTCACTTTCTATTTCCGATCTCCTTTTCTCATTTACAATTTGTCACAAGACAGAATGGTTTGGTGAAGTTTCAAATTTTTCGTACGAATCATTCTTGATTTTAAAATAATTTTCTCGTGTTTCCATTTTAAAAAAATAACACATGGAATAGAAAAGACGGAAGGTTGGCCAATAATCAGTCGAGCTCTCACGAGTATTAAAAGGTAATTCGAAGAAACCAAGATGGGAAATGGATTTTTCATTGGTTTCAAGAATTGGAACCGAGCTACAGATAGACTCGGGTTCATCAGTTCTAAGCTCCAGGTATAATTTTATTGTTTTTTTTGCAACTTGAGTTGAGAAATAATTGATGTTCTATTCCATTCAATAGACAAAATTGTGGATTCTACTTTTACTACTCCTTAAACTTGTCGACGTAGCTTTCGGTAAGTGCGACAGACGAATTTATGATTAAGTTTTTTTCATTCCTTCACTAACAGGCAGGGGGCAAATTGCCAATTCAAATATATTTGATAGTACTCCGTACATTTCAATTGACCCCCTCCGCTCCTGCTTGGCAATTTAAATTTCTTGAGTGTCAGTGTGAAATACTTTGATACAGGTCTATCATGCTTACACTGCAATAGTGAGAGGAATGAGACAGGCTGTCTTGAAGGGGAGATGAAATGGTCCAAACAGTGCAAGCTAGAGCCGGATATCACTCGAGGCTGTTACTATCGATTCAACGACGACCACTACGGTGAGAATTTATTATAAAGCCTTAATTAGTGACATATTGAGTGAACTTTCAATGCGGAAGACAAAACGGAGCCTTCTCAAATGAGGATTCAAGCTGTGACACCGTAAAAAAAATCCGTACTAATCTGTTGAGGTTAATTGTACAGGAGAGCCATCCGTCTGGCGTGGTTGTATGTGGATGACCTTTGGACCCGAATGTCACCCACTGGCGTTCAGCTCAGGAAAAGTATGCAACTGTCTCACCGATAATTGCAATACTGAACCTTATGTTCGGACTGGACCTAAGGACAGCATTGAATCCAAGGATGAGTGTGTTAACACCTATATTTTCTGGCCTTGGATCGTTGCCGCATTGTGTTCGTTAGTCGTTCTTATGATCATTTGTACCATACGCTACCGCAGATATGGCTTACCGACGAGGAATGACGGCCCCTCATCGGCACCCCTGCCTTCTTCGGCAGATACATCTGTCTAGCTCAACTAAATAATCAATAACATGAATCTGTTAATAACAAATATTACCTTGTCATTCCAATTCACAAAAAAGTACTGCGCCTAATATATATATATAGATGTTAATAAAAAATATGAGTCAAGAAACATTTATTTGTTTAGGTTTGGTTGTAGGTCGCACACTTTCACCACTTTCTCCAGACCTGTAATGAGAAAAATACCCGACGGTTGCGGTTGCTACAGGACAAGTGTCTATTTAGGATGCGTGATTTAATCAGTGATTTACAGTTGGGCCGCGGCAGATGCGATAATTAATATAACAAGACAAACCACTGATTTGATTTATTCACCTAAGTATTCCACAATGAATCTCTGTCGAAATTATAATTTATTTGGCAAGAAAATCGGAAAATGGAAATTGCAGTATATACATTTATGCACACCTAATGCACACGCAGAAATACATAAGGTAGGTCGGAGTATTTAAAAATAGATCTTTATTGTTATTCCAACTTAAGTCAATTTTGCCAAACTTGTTACTGTTCGAGCATTCCCATTTTCCCATTTCTATTATTGTGTACATGTAAATTATTGGCTGTACAATTTGGTTGAGAAACTCTATTTTGAATTTTGGGAAATAATGAACAAATAAGTAAACCATGCGTTTGATTTGTTGACTTTCATACCCTTATTCATGTCAGTCCTTCATCAAGGCACGTCTGCCCTGCTTTTTCCCTTCACCGTCTATTCTTAAAGTCTCTAGAACACAACACAGTACATTTGTGAAGTTTGTAGTTTAGTGGAGGGTTAACATTTGTTATGAGCATCAGCAGTCTTGAATTATTAATTAAAAAAAAACTTACTGCTCGCGTGGAAAGGCTAGTGCATTGGACTATAAACTTGGTAAAATATATAAAATTATATTAATAAGAATGAATTGAAGAAACGAATTATTTCTTTGTATATTTCAATCATTCTCGAATTCAAATCATTTTTATTTTTGTGAACTAGGACAAGAAACCAAAATTATTTCGGCTGAGCTCAGTTTTTAAAAGATTAAAATTAAGATGTCTGATTCCGACAACTGGCGGAGTCAAACCAAACCTTCATCATCCGTTGAAATTAACCCAGTCAATTTTGAGAATAGATTTTGGAATCTTTTTCAAAGTGGAGAATTGAGTGATGTGACATTGATTGTTGGAGAAAAGAAAGAAAGAATCAAAGCACACAAAGTCATTTTGGCTGCAGCATCTCCAATTTTTAAAAAATATTTTACTGGAAGTGAAATTAACAATGAACTCATCATTTCCACAGTGGAACCAGACGTTTTTCGTTCTTTTCTTAAGGTATTTTTTAACCACATATTCTACATCACATTTTGAGGACCAGTCGAATTATTAATATATATTTTTCATATAAAATATTTTATTGTTAGTTCGTGTACACTGGAGAAGAATCAATTGAATCCAAAGATGTCATTCCAGTGATGAATGCAGCCAAATGTTATCAAGTACAAAATTTAGTGACTGTTTGTGAGGAATTACTGAAGAATGCTCTGACGGAACAAAGCGCACTAATGATGTACCAACAAGCCATTCAATACGGTGAGAAGGAATTAGAAGACGCTGCCAAAACCGCCGTGTGCCGGTAAGATTTTTGAATATTAAAAAAAATTAAAAAATAGAATTATGAATATTTTTAATTGATTTCTCAACTGTGTGTAACTGATTAGGTACGCGCACAAAATTATTGAAACGGATGAATTCTTGGAAGTCGGTGAAGAATGTCTTTTGAAATTCCTCGGAGAAGATGATTTGGCAGTGAAAAGTGAAGTCCAAGTCTTCGATGCTTTGATCAGGTATTGGTTGAACCGCTGCGCTGTGAAATGTCACATGGGAAAAGTTTGTAACATAATTAATTGTGCAACAATCCTTTTAAATTTTTTTTTGTATGTTTCAGATGGGCAAAAGCAAATTGTGTTCGTCAACATGTCGCGATTATTACTTCAGAATCTTGTCGTTCTCAACTGAAGAAATTGATTCCTCTAGTTCGATTCCCACAAATGGATGAAGGGGATTTTGCTTTGAAAGTTGCTCATGGACAGATTCAAGTTCTCACGCAAGAAGAACTCCTTTCAGTTTATTTCTACCAGAAAATTCCAATGGAGCGCAGGTGTGGAATACAGTACATTATTGATATTCATTAAATATTCGTTTTCTTAAACGTAATCATTTTTTATATTCTAAGGTCTGAAGTTCCTTCTGAGCTGTTCATTTCCAAACCGAGGCGATATATGGACAATGTCAGTTTTAAGGTAAAATCTACAAATTGTAGGTCAATTTTTGTAATTCGGGGGCAAAGTCGTGATAATAAAATGATGATAGTATTAAAATATTAAGTAACTATGTTTTCCCGCATTTACAGATTCATGTGAGAACAATGACTGGAAGGAGAGTGACAGTGAGAGTAACTAGAACGGATACGATCGTATGTCTGAAGGAAAGAATACAGCAGAATGGTATGACATACATTTTAAAATAGACCATCTACGATACAAATACACTTTCATTTGAAATGGCATACAAGGGTTCAATTCGTACTCGCTCCGCTCAAACAACTTTTTTCTAGAAATACAAAATGTTATAGGAAGAGATGTAGAATTATTGTATTTATTTAATTTTACAGTTGGAATTCCAGCAAATCAACAATGTCTCACTTTCCATGGACAAGTCCTTCAAGACGGTCAAACACTTTTGAATTGTAAGATTTTGGAAGAGTCGAATCTCCAATGTTTCTGCTTGGTTGAAAAATTTAAATCAAACAGATTTACTGATGGCGAACATCGAATTCAAATTTTTGTCCATACTTTAAACAAAACAACTATCACATTGAACGTCCTACCTTGGATTTCGATTGAAGTTCTCAAGAGAATGATTCAATCCAAGACTGGACTTCGCCCTTCCAAACAATATCTGATTTATTTCGGACTAGAACTCTCTGATGGCTCTACGCTCCAGGAATACAACATTCAAAATGGAGAATCCTTCCGTTTAATTGCCTTTGCTCCAAGAACCCGTCCTCTGCGACGATAACGGTGTTCTAATCTCCCGAAAACTCAAAATCGTGAATATGTGTTCATCATTCATGAATTTTATAATAAAGGTGTTTCAATTTTTAAATACTTGCATCGATTTCTGAATAAATAATAAGAATTATTTTCACGAATTTTCCATTGTCGAATGCTCATACAGGTAAAAAAAAATTCTCCAAGTTCTAACTGTTTTGTTGGCAAGTAAATGTAAATAATGATTCAGGCATTAAACTCTGTACATATTTAATTTATTTGGCAAGAAGATCGGGAAATAGGAATTCACAATCCACATAATACGTATTACACTCAATGAAAGCTAAAATACATATGTACATTTGTGCATACAGAGAGTGCACACGCATAAACAGGTGCGAGTGCAGATGAGGAGTATTTAAAAATAGATCAACTGAAGATGAGAACACACAATTAACACAAGAAATCTCCTAAAATAAAACGTAACACGAGTCGCGTCGAATGTAGAGATCACATCCATCATTTGTCTAAAAAAAAGAACAAAAAAATTGGCTTGGTAAAAAAATGGCTTTGAAAAAAATAAAGTAAAAATATTTTTGCGTAAAATTCTGGTGATTTACCTTTAATTCATCAAAAGTCAAAATATTTTCACAATGTTTTTATAAAAAATATTGGTTTCAGCCGCCGTACAGTCATTTCAGATTTAGTAAACTTTTGGAACAGCGTTGTACCAATTGTGGGCCACGAATGCGATGAAAATGACCACAATAAAATACTTCAAATACGTCATCCTATTTGCGGACCTCTCTTCTTCTTCTTCGGCTGTGAGTTTGACCTAAAAATTAATTACAAAAAGTCACATTTAAATTCAAATTGTATTTGTAGTCCAAGTTTTTTTTTAAAAAAAACTGAATTTTCAAAAAAATTGCTGTTTTTTTTTCAACACAAAAATAATAATTTTATTCCGTCACCGTCCTCTAATCGAAGAATGCCCATTGGACACGGGATACATATTACAATTTGTTCAACTATTGTTATAGAACTTTCACAGATATTACTCGAAGTACTTGCTAGAAACTAACGTATCGACAACTAATTTCTAGTATTTCTTTCTTAAACTCTAATACTCAAAAAAGTAAAGTGAACTTACCCCCTTTATTTTCCTTCTAGGATTGACCCATTTCTCCTCTGTCTCACCTTGATTAGTATCCACCATTATTATGCAAGATTCTTAAGATTTTTTAAATAATAATTTTGTTCAAAAATTATAAACTGAGAGCCTCGAAAACCTCCGGGTTATTATATAGGATTTTTTTGCAAAGGAAAAGGGGAGTTTCCTATTTTGGCTGAAAATACATTTTCCATACTCTGCCCAGATATATTCTTTAATTAGACGTGAGAGACGAGGAAAATCAGTTTGAAATTTTACATGCCGTCGCGTCGTCAGTCGCAGTAGTTTTCAATAATGAGGAAAATTCAAGGAACCTGTTAAATATTATTGGTAGAACAATTTTGGTTGATTTTTTCTTTAGTACAAAGGTAGCTATTTACACATCATACATACGCTATGCTACAAGTACATGAAACTGACCTACCAAAATTATGTGTTCTGGGTCAAATATGTTTCAACGCCCGCCCTGTCTACAAATAACGTGTTTGTAAACCTCAAACTTTTGCTACATTGCCAAACACACGCTATATTTTTTTGGCATTACATCTAATATTTGAATTTGTTCGACAACTAACACGGACCAGCTGTACTTGTACTCCACAAGGTTAAAAGCATTTTTCTGTGTGCGTTGTTATATTTATAGGATGTCTCTTAAACTTGTACACCTGAAAATGCATAGGAAAGTTCCAGAAATAAAAGAGAGAACATGCAGAAATGACAATCATTATGAGGTCAATGTAAATTCTTGTTGGAAAAACTTATTTGCTGCCACTTTCCTTAGAACAACTGAAGTTTACAATATTAATGCTCAAGAGAGAATCTCATAAGGCTAAATATTATTTTCTCTGAAATACTCATAGTTTATCTTTGCAGACACACTCACTCCTAGGTCAAAGTCTCAAGTAATTTGTTTAATCGTCTGGACTTTTTGCTGTTTGAATAATTGACTCAACGTCATCATGCATCATTATGACCTTTCCCAACATTATTCCACGACTACTTGTTAAAACGCAGCACGACACAACAAATGAATGATGAATGAATTATTTAACATTAACATTATTATTAACATTTTAATTACCATTTAGCTCTTTCCGTTGTTCTAAACTTAAGTCGTACTCGTACGACGTGGTGCCGTAAAGTGATTCCATACAAGGGAGATCTGTGAATTTTCTCATTTGTCTTTGCCAAGGAACGGAATACGGAATGTTGAATTTTTTAAAAAAAAATCCTATTCATGTGATTTTACCATACACAATGTACGCAACGCGTACTTGTCTGCTATCTACGTCGTCTAAGTTAATTAATATTTTCCATGTTTTTAATTATCTAATTTTGTTAAGTTAAGGAGCCGTCAACAGTGTCAGAGTTTAGTCTCCAATGAATAACACGAGGCTAGTCTGGCTAGTTAGTTTGGAATTTAGAAGACAAATCTTTGTGGTTAGGCAAACTTTTAAAAATCACAATTTTGAAAAAAAAATATTTTCCTCATTATTCACTAATATTCACTCAGTCAGAGTTATCGTTTTGAATTCAGTTTTTTTTTAATTCATGTGATTATTTGAAATGCATTCGTTTTTATCTATTGTGTTTTTGTGCTCCGTTATTCTTGGATTATTTCAAATCTCAGAGACACAACAACAACAGCCGGAAATTGGAACTGTGATCACAGAACAAGATGTGAATAGACAAAACTATTATAGACAACAGAATGCCCGTCGTCAACATCAAAGCAGATTCACATTGGATGATGTTCATGGCTACGCAGCGTTTCTGGGACGAAAATAAATCTAATCTATCTGCACTGACTGCACTGCTTAAGAGATACAACAGAGTGCTAAATAAATACGAACTGAAACTCTTATGTACAATGTACATACATACATATAGTGTCTGATCCAAAATGTAAATAAATATACATTCATTATTTTTAATTTTTAATTATATTATTTTATATAATTATACAACGCATTCATCAAATTCACAAGGAAAATGATCACAAAAATTTTCACTGAATTCAGTCCAATGCAATGCAATGCATAGCAATGTATGACACTCTCAATCAAATATGTCAGTAATTAGTAATTCCAATATTTTACACATGTAAATCATGTAATCACTTAGGCGGTGCGTGCTGCCGTTTTACGTATGATATGAAGTGCAATTGTAATTTTTATTATTGAGTGGAATTACCTAAATACCTAATTAATTAATAAATAAATAAAAATAAAATAATTGACTTCATCGTGTGGGTACATTTATTGGACTTCAACCGCGTTTTGTACGTACAATATTAGTGTGTACTCCAATTCTTAATCAAAAATTGGTTGAGCACTACATTTATGCACTTGACACTGTGATTACATTATCTCACGTTCACTACGGATGTGTGTAGAGTGTTTTGTATGTTAATTGCATAGATTGCATCCTATGCTGTGTCTATGTCTGTCATAGTCCAAGTACAGTACAACTCCAAGTGTTTTCCCATGCCCATGCCATTTAATATTATTTAACCCATGCAAAATACAGACAAACTATTCTAGGTTTATTTTGACAGTGCGTTGCTAGTTACTACACTAGTGGCTTATAGAATTCCGAATAGTACCGACCGACTGCACTAGAAATATATAAAGTCGATATTCCACAACCCAGTCCTAAATTACAGTTGAATACAACACGTAGCTTTAGCATAGTGGGAAACTTTCCCTTGTACCTGCGCCGCATGTTATTCACCGTCAGAAATCTTTTTTTCTTACATCACATCAGACAGAATTAAATCAGTGAGTCAAAGTCAAATATTGGAATAAATCAACAACACTGTCAAAGTCTAATCTTAAAGTCAAAATAGTCATGGGACTCACTCATATTTTCTCACGTCATTTCATGACACACAATTAAGTTTTCAATACAAATACAACAATAATATTGAAAAGTGCTGCGTCATGCTTGCACACTACACGTACGGCTTGGCCTTGGCATGGAATATTTGAGGTAGGACGGAATAGAAATCATCTACGTATTTGATACTCTACCTGTCCGACCACCGCACCGCACCGGCAAATATTTTCTATATAAAAACTGTCATATAAGTCCCAACTGTGTCATTCAATTGATTAAAGTCAACAGACAGGTGAAATTTTGAAGAATACACTGTTGTGATTTGTATCAATTTTTGGAAGTGAATCTTGTGATAAAATGGACTAACTTCTGAAATCAAAATTATATTGTGCTCATAATTCTGGAAAAAAATTATTGGACAAAAACGACAGAAAGTGACAGTTGACTTTTGGAAATAATTATTCATTTTTATGAATTAATTAACAATTAATTCGTCAGGAATTCGTGGCTTGTGGAACATGAGAAAGACTTGAAGTTTTGAGCCATTTTCTCAAAAATTCGTACACTGACATTGACATTGACAGAAAATTGTCACGATAAAGCACATCAACACTAAAAATGTTGATCCAAATAATCCTTATCCTTATCGTCGCTGGACTGATTAGCCTCGCCGCCCTTCTCCACAAACATTTGCGATACGATAATGGCCGTGAATTTATCCTCAACACATTCTGTTATCTCAGCGGGATGAACACAAAATGGGTGCGTGAACCAAAACTAGCCAATCAAATCTTATCATCCTTCGAATCCAAAGGAACCTCAGGGATCGAAGCCATACTCAGCCTCCCAGCCTGGTACCCAATCCTCTCGCTAGAGTCCGTGAGTGGTGAACAATGGCGTCGAATGAAAAAATCCCTACAAACCTTCATGACCCATATTCCTCCGACTTCAAAATTATCGGCCATTGCATCAGAAAAAGTTCAGACATTTTTGGACTCTGGTCAAATTATCGACAGTCCAACTTTAGTCCGATTGGTCGTCATGTCCGTCACTGAATGGTTGTTCGAGATCCCGTTCAAACCAGAATGGGAGTACGTGAACGACATCTCTTGGGAATGGAGGAAAGAAATTGCTATCAAAGGGAAGGCGGATTTGACCGCCAAATTCAAAGTCGTGGAATGGATGAAGGAATTGATTCGAGAGTCAAAATATTATTCAATATTTGGTGATAAATGGAATGACCCGGAATACTATTCATTAATTTTACAGCCCTTTATCATTTCGCCGTCTATTAATATCACGGATGTTGGGGTAGTTTTAGAGTCTAAGAGTTATTTGGATAAATTAGAGAAAATTGGAGCTCCGCCCTTGTTGGGTGGAATGGAGTCCGAGCCCTTCTTGTCCACCGTATTAACAAACGAACACGTGATTTACGCCATTAATTTCAGTCACCCATTCCCCATATTAGAGAGGTGGCTCCCTCTAGGTCTGAAAGATGGGAAAACAGGAGAAATGGTTGTGAAACCAAATACACATGTATTTATTCCAGTGGATGAGATGGGAAGGGAAGCAGAATTTGGGAGATCTCAGTGGTTAGCATTTGGGGCGGGAAAACGGGCATGTGCTGGAAGAGAGATTGCCATGTCACTTTGTGTCCCACTATTTTCTAAATTATTATTTCATCCGCAATTTAAACCAAAATTAAATCATATGTATTCTGGGAGGAGTAATGATGGAGACGAAACTTTTGCACAGTCTATGTTTCAACTCAAGATCTTTTTGAGTAATGTATTGAAATTGTTGAAGAAAAAATTTGTTTAAGGTTAGAATGGAGCAAAACCTCTCTATAGCGTACGTACTCTTGTATTAATGTTATGTCCTCGAATGCCTTAGATTATTGATATCGTCCAATTTAACGAACTTTCCTTAAATTGAAACTGTGCTCAATTTTCTGCGCATTATATGGAACTATAGAGAGAAAGAAAAATATGCTATTGGTATGATATGGGTAATATGTTTTGTAATAAAATAAAAAAATATATATTTGATATTTATAATATTAATATTTATGATATACGAACAATTTGTGATTTATATTTCCATGATATTTTCCATGACATTTAGTTTTCTGTTGTAAGAATTTCGTGGTATTCCCTAATCTAATCACTGCCATAATTAAATCTCCCTAAATCGTAAAAGTATTAAAATATGTATGTGATCCTAGATTTAAGTAGAGTATTTATTGGTGCATTTAGAATTTGTGATTCAACCTGGCCAGGCCATATCAAAGTAAAATTAATGTGTTAAAATCTATATACACTTCATAAATTATTGTTGTCGTCGCACTTATTGTTGGTTAGTTAGAAATCAATGTTATACATACATATATAAAAGTCGGAATTGTTCACCTTATCTACTATGCATAAAAACAGTAATGAAAAGTTATGAAAATGAGTTTGTCTTGTGTATTTATTTATTCATTTCATGCATTCATCCAATATGTTAGTAACATTCTCTCCAATTTTTATGAGTAAACTGAATAAAAAACTGCATAAATTTTTTTCTGTAAGTGAACACTCTCAATTAATTCAAAATTAGTTGAGTTCCATCGAATTCATCTTCCATCTTGGTTACCCAAGCCATGTTTTTTTTATTGTATACAGTAATGCAGTTGTGCCTTGAATTTGACGTCACGATCATAAGTAGTGCTTGTTCGTTGTTAGAGCTTCTTAGTAATCTACGTTTATCTTTAATTTCTCTGATAATATCGACTTGAGCGTATGGAACAAATAAAATACTAATTGGAATTGGATGCTAAATTGAAATCTATTTCCAAATATGTATGAAAAGATTGTTTCATGTATTTTCGGATGAAATGAAAAAAATGAATGTTCCTGTTGATTCGGCTAACAAGGGAACCTTTTCGACTGACCTTCGATATTTGAGCTGAATGTTTTATGGGGAGCTCACCAACTTCTCTGAATGGCGCGTGGAAAAGAACTCGGGCGGCTTTTGGCGAGCGCGCGAAAAAATCAGCCTTCTCTAATGGATGCCTCTGCTGCGCGGGTTGGACAACTCGTCTTGACTTGCCCCGTCTCATCTCCGTCTTGATTTTCTTGTCCCCGTACAATGCGCAGGAGTTCATTAGAGGAGACCGATTTTTTATTTTTAACGCGCGACAAAACCAGCCTGAGTTCTTTTGTACATGGCGCTCAGATAATTTGGCGAGCTCCCAAAAAAAATTCATGTCGAGAACGAAGATCAGTTGAAAAGGTTACCTATAATTGAAGTTTTCAGAGTGAAAACTAATCTGTTGATTACGGTGTGATTTATGACAGGTCCAAAGACGAAGTAAAAAATGAGGGGTGGAAAATATGTATGCTAATATCATAACGAGGTTAGGAGGAGAAAATTTTTGTTTAGCATTCCGAATATGGGACCCCTACATGCATGGTCGTTATGATAAACGGCTGTGATCATATTTGTTTTGCGGAAGAAATTTCTATTCCTGGAAATAATAATGGGAGTAGGTAACTATTCTTGTGTCTGAAGATAAGCCAAAAATTCAATCTAAAGTTTTATCTGGAACATATTTTGTGGGCACTTGCGTGGAATACTAGAATAAGCTCAATACTATAAAAGGATAATCAAACAATGTAATTCAAAGTCATTCCTCAATCAGATACAGTGATAAATTATATTGTTAGTGCCCCATCAGTTTCGAAGATTTGAAGGTAGGTTGAAAATTTATTAATGTGGAAACATTTTGCTTAGTTTATTTTAGTGAGTTATTATCATAACAAAATATTACAGAAATGGGTACTTCGCTCTGCAATACAAGACTCGTAGTGTGCCTTGTCTTCTTCGTCAAAGGTTCAACTATGCAGACTTACCCAATAGAGGTATCGCCTGGAATCCACGTAGAGCTTGACAACGAAAACATACAGTACGACTTAACTGGTGCTTTGATATTCACGTTCAACGCAACCTATGATGAAGATCTCCCGGTAGCTCCAGATACATTCCTGTCATACATCCCATATTTTTCTGTTGATGCTAATAAATTGGGACGGCATTTCTACAATACGAAGACGAGGGAGGACGAACTAGTACGATATATACGATATCTTCACGCATACTTAGACAACCGAGTCATCGAAACTCACCTTGAAGCTCCACCTGCTGGGATAAGATGGGAGGACATTCTTACAAAGTGTTCCTTAGCACAAGTCCCGACAGCTTTAGTTAATCGAACACAATTCGATAGGGCGAAAGAGCTGTTAAGTGATACGTTTAATACGTTCACAATGGAAATGGCAGAGTACCCTCTATTTTACTATGGTGAGTATTTCAACTCCCCCCTGACTGACTGTACATATTTTGGTTCGACATTTCTGCTCCGAGTATTGATACCTATTCGTTCGATGAAAGTACCGAACTTAAGTGTCCATCGTCTCCAGTCCCTTGCATTCTTAAGAAATGCGACCGGACAAGGGTTACAAATTTGTTTCAACGATGAATTTAAAAATGAAAAACGCGTTACACACGGGTTGGACCCTCAGATCGATTTAAATCACTTCTTGGTTAATTCGATTGAATCCCCATATGATAGATCTATTCCTAATTCTCCATATGTTTTTTATCAAACCCGGGGTAAATCGGCAGGGTTAGATTTGTACAAACGTATGACGTGTTCCTACGTTATAGTTAGAAATATAGTTGCTGAGATACCAAAATACTGTCCACTTGCTTGTTATAATGTAGCAGAATATGTGTTCCCTATAATTCAGCGAACATCAGAGGACACATTTAATGTTACAGGAAATCCCTTGGAAGTTGGAGGTCACAATAGTACTCTAGAGATTGTCTGTGACTCAATTTTTTACCATAACGTGACAATTCCGAAAAATGGCGCATTGGGATTTAAATTACCATGTCCATGTGATCTTGTTGTCCGTCGCCCATACCCACTAAGGTCTGACATTTATAAACCCCAGAGATCACTCAGAGATGATGGGATGAATGGATGTTCGGAAACTGGACCTGTTAGCATTGTGAACGTTGTACCTCTTCAATTTTGGTCCTAGGATTTGTAATATATCGTAGCACTATTAAGTAGTAGTAGAAATAATTTGTGCTTGCTGTTCTCTCACTACTGTAGGATCGAAAAAACATATTCTAATATGTGATTGTGTTTGATTTATTGTGTATTGGAGTCAAACTATGTAAATTACGAAGATGTGTAAATTTGATAATGGGTTGCGGATTATAAATATTGTCATTAGAATTTCATTTATTTTTCCTTTAAATTAATATTCAATCCAATATATTTAAGTATTCCTTTTCTATGAATCTGTGGAGAACTTGGTGCCTGAAAAACAATTAAAAATCATGTATAAAGTGTTTGCACCGTTCTGGAATCAAAATCACGTTCTTACAACATAATTCACTTACCTTATCAATAAAAGAAGTAGAAGAACGAACGGAAACAAAAATTTCAAAAATGGGTATGGAAAAAATCCCAAAATACATAGAAGAGCGAGTTGTAGAAGTTGTGCTGATGTGAACATGTGAATTATTCTTTTTGGTACAAGTCGTCCGTAATCAAGAGCAGGATACGCCACCTAGTGTATAAAAAATCGTTCACCTTTAACAATTACTAACCCGAATACAGGTCGGTCATAATTTCTGGGCTTCAAATTTTTATTACTCAATAATATTAGTGCGTAACGTACCTGCTCTGTAAAGACGAGTAGAGTTCTTTCGAATAATTGATTTCCGCCCAATGCAGTGATGCCCATGTAAAGATACAGTCCATCGAATACACTCAATGGTATATAAGACAAAGGATAAGGGATTAAAAAGAGAGACAATCCCATAAGGACATGGGAAATAATTCCACTCAATCGCGTCTCGTGAACACTGACGACTCTACACAGCACAGCGCGATATGTACAAAAAAATATAAGATAATTTGAAATAATTTTTTTTTTAAATTTTTTTTTCATGCCTTTGAGAAATATGTCCATTCTCTTCGTGTACTTCAGTTTCGGCTAAACTCTTGACATGCATGGGAGCATGGGGAAGCGCTACGTGTAGCCATGGAAGTGTGAACAATGAGCAGAATATATTAATGAGTGCTATTATCACGAGATCATAATGATACGCAGGGCCTTTCTTTAGTCTGAAATAGATTAATACAATTTAAATAACATTACGGGCACGGACTCCGTGTACTCTTAATCAAATAAGTTATTAAAATTTAACTTACTGATTTGATGGGTTGTTCACAACGGCAGCTCCAATATTTTGATCCATGAAAATTAAAATAAAGAGAGAGAATCCCAAAATAGATGAGGATAGAATAATCGGCCATGACAGATTTTGTACTGGAGCAATGTGCAACAAGGGCTTGGTTGAGTCATAAACAAATCCTTTGACTGTTAAATTACATAGTCTTTTTTAATTGCATTAATCCATGTGGGTTCAATTCTATTCTATAAAATTATGAC
This sequence comes from Protaphorura armata, assembly GCA_034700305.1. Taxonomy (NCBI): domain Eukaryota; kingdom Metazoa; phylum Arthropoda; class Collembola; order Poduromorpha; family Onychiuridae; genus Protaphorura; species Protaphorura armata. Next base: position 24,268 of record JAQIXO010000063.1, read on the forward strand.
TCATTTAATTATATTTAATTAATACCTGGAATATCTTTGAAAATGAAAGAGCCAATAAAACTGAAGACAAGTACGGCGAGTGGAAGTGCATAATCCGACACAAGTTCACGTGTCGTACCCTCGAGGAATGATCTGTCATTCCATACAAATAATAAATTACTAAATCCGATTAGTACATTAATTTAGTACTAATCGGAAAAATAAATATTAATTTTATTGCATTCTTATTCTTACGTATTTTTGAAGTTATACAAAATCCTTCCAAACCAAAATGTTCCAAGTGTAAGAACGAGGAACAATAAACTTCTGGCTTTAGAATTATCACAATTTTTGACCATCTCCAATTCTTTTTTATTTTCAGCTTGGTAGAATGTCAAATTTATATTTGACGTATTATATGCAAATTTTTCGTGGTCACAGGCCACAGAATTGTAATTTCCTGTAAAATCTAAGGAATAAATGTCACAATTAAAATTACTTTGTAATGTACGAATTAGAGGGTGGTTCATATTCATTCGTAATTTTATTTGCCCAGCGCTTGTCTTATTATGTTGAGCACTGCAAACCATGCAGTTACGATTATGAACCACCCTGTAAAGTAATCGAATTATTGTGATAAGATTAATTAGTCATACCATGTGAAATGTCTTTAATTGCATACACAATGAAGGCAATGGAGATGAAGAGTGCAAAAATTTCTTCTGTAGAGCGAGTTGACCATTTCATAATTTTTGAAAAATTGAACATGGCACTTAACAAAAGAAATAAACTGCACCACAGTCCCACGCAACAATATATGGCCGGAAATTCTTCCACAACCTCAAAATGCTCGGCAATCCCATGAATTACTAAAATGAATAAAAATGCATAATTAGTGGACCATATGTTATGATGCACCCTGTACGTTTTATGCTAGGCATGTTTTTGTTACTTTTAATAAACAGAGATAATGGTGCAGTGGTCAAGAGAATATTGAGGTGTTGACCGCCAAAGAAAGCAAAAAATAAATGACCCACTGCTTGAGTAAATATTCCTTTTCGTACGTCTGAAAAATTTAAATACTTATGTATTATTAAGGTGGAAGGAGCAATTTTGGTCCACCCTGTATTTTCGGGGTAATTAAAAAGACAACTAATGGAAAAATATGAACTTTACCAATGATACCTTCCGTCGTCTGATCGTTCAAAGTAGCGAACGCAATTGTTGGCAAAAGACAAGCAAAGTACAGGAATGTAGACGCAGACATGGTTTTGAGAATTGCTCGAGTATTTTTAAATCCATCTGTGAAATCTGACTTGTAATGTGGGATTCTTCTCCTGAAATCATCTCTGACTCCTTTTCCAAATGATAAAATGGGTAAATCCTGAAAAATTTAGTTAGATGAAACTTATTCTGACTTAACAAAAGAGTAAAACTAAAACAAATAAAAAAATAAACAGAAGAACGCACAACGGCTGACTCATTCTCGATTTCCGATCCCCTTTCGTGGAAGTCAAATTTTATTTTCACCATTCTGAGATTTATATGTGCATTTTAAAGAGACACTTGAGTCAAAACATTTAGAATGTCTAGTATTTAAGAAAATAACTTATTTGAGTTATTGTAAGAAGTCTTCTTGATTAAGCTGAGAAAATTAACCCATCGCAAAAATTGATTTTGTTATTCTGCTCAGATTAAATTTATCTCATAAATATCAAACAAATTCTAAGAAGCATGCAATTAATGAAAATGGAAATTCCTATGCACGGTCTGTCCCATTTTGGAATCCTAGTTCACCTGCTCACCTGCTCGCTTCGTACATTATTTTTTGTAAAATTAAACTGTAATTATTTTGTACACACAACCCATAACTCAAAAATAAAATTAATTCAAGCATTCACTTGCATTCAAGGTGAACAAATGTATGTAGTTCTGAAAAAAATATTATAGGAAAATTAAATGACAGAAGCTATGTACCACCCTGTACATTCTTTGAATCTTTGGGTATACACTAAATGCCAAGCAAGCCTATAGCTATGTTTGGAAAAATGTTATAAGTTTATGACACTACCTCAGAATACCGTATGTTTTTTTTAACCTGGACACTAATATGAAAATCTTATACGTACGGTTGATTGGTCCGGATCCGGATTATCAATTTTTTCTTCCAAATGTAATTGCAGTTCAAATTCGGACATTTGAAACGTCAACAATAATAAAAATGGGACCCTTATATTATCACAAGTGGTTACGAGGCAAAGGTCTGACTTTACACAATACAACGTACTAGGAATAATTTATATAATTATACAATAAATTGGAAGCTCAACGTATTTTCCATTCCGCGTCCGCTCTATCACGTTACCTCCGCATGTCGAAACCGTATTATAATAAATTCAAATGTAGTTATTATGATAATAACTGTGAATAACATTACCATTTCTGGGTCTTAACATGCGTGAATGTTATAATTCCTAAAGACCGACTATAATTTGAAACAGATTGGTAATGGCAATGGCAGTCAGCCTGACATCTTTCAAATGTGGTAAGGTGTATTGATGTAAATGTTATACATAGACAAAACAAGACAACAAGGTAATTAAGTCCAGTCCAGTCAGTCATTAACCATTTAGAACTTTGAACGTACGTTTAACAGTAACACGTTACTTACGTATATGACGTTGATGAGATTTATTTTATTACCAAAATTATTCTCAAGTCAAGATTGAGAAGTTGGAAAAATCAAAATCCAATTTTTCATATTTTCTAGAAATTCTTCAAATGATATAAAAATGAAAAAAAAAGTGTTTCAAAAAGGCCTTCATAATTAAAATATGAAAAATGTTTTGGTTTAGTCAGAGTTTCCGTTATTTTTTTTCTCAAGATACAATACAAAAGAGTCTGCCGTTTTCTGTTTCACCTTCTCTTTGGAAAATATAAAAAGTTGAAGTTTCGTGTACAATTAGTTTTTCCACAGACTACTATTTATATTGACCTTTATGTTATATTAAATTTGACTTATAAGAGTGCCCCATGTAGGTCTCCCTGCACATGTGACCTCTATTGTGTGGAGTTTCTCATCAAACATTTCAAGGATGAATAGAGTAAACTAACAACTCTAAAACCTTCCAAATTGCATTGTAAATTAAACTACCGACAATATGGACATAGTAGTAGTCGCTCTAGCCCTCAACTAGCCCTGAATTAAATTGGCTTCCGCCCAACACCATGCAGTACTATCTATTCCACCCACCCTCGTACACCAGAAATCAATCAAACAACATCTCCATCCATATTTTTTCCATATTGCAGATTTCATCATTTATTCATTCCCATGTTTTTAAATGACAATTGATAGGTCATGCTTAGACAGACACGACACGGGTGCTTAACCCATGTATCCGCCATATCCGCCATAACCGCCTGGAAATCCGCCTCCATATCCACCACCATAACCTCCCATCATTCCTCCGCCATATCCTCCATATCCACCACCGTACCCGCCTCCGAACCCACCCATGCCACCATAACCGCCATATCCTCCCATCCCACCGAAGAATTGTGGACGAGCCATGGCTCCAGCAATCATCATCACCAACACTAAACAAAGAACTGCGACCTTCATGGTTGTCTGTTGAGCTGAAAAAAAAGTGTCAAAAAAACGAAAAATTAGTTTCAAAATTTTGAAAGATTTTCGAAATTTCAAAATGTTACTTTGATTTTCTTCTGGACTGGACTTCTTAGGAGGGCTGAGTGTAGTGTGAAGACTTGGAACTCAAATTATGAGTTTTTATACCCTCAAGGTGGGACACGCGGGTCATGGGTCGGCCCAGTTCAAACAACACACTCCATTGTTTCAAAGAATAGAACAATGGAGGACAAGGAAGAACAAGGAAGTCAAAAGCCAAGCCGACTTGATTACAAAGTCGTAAATGTAAATGTAATAATCGTAATCGTAAAACAAAACTGGACCAGGAAATTAAAACAATGAGAAATACTTCCGCAAAGTAATAAGGAAAGAAAGAAAGGAGGCGAATATTAATGTGTTGACATCATCGGGGTCAGTAATTAAATTTTATATGCATAGGTAATGGTGACATGGCCCGATTTCTAAACTTACGTACGTAATATCATGATATGGATTTTATTACACAGATTTCTCCAATTTCTAATTTGAGATTTATGTATGTTATACAATATATTTTGCATTTTTTTTGTAAATACTCTATTTCTACAAAAAGAAATGAATACTGTGTTGTGTGTGTAATTTTTGACAGGCACAAAAAATAATAGACGACCACTTCCTGAAATGTCTTCTATAAATTAAAAATTGAAAATGTTGCATCAGATTCCATGGCTTTCAACTGTAGCAGTCTTACACATTAATACTTCACACAAACACAATGCATAGCATGAGTATGATGAATAAATAAAAAGTGTAATCATTAGGTATGTGTACGGGTAATGTCGTTCAGCGCTGTAATTTACAGTGTGGTCCATACTTCTCTTATTACATTTTTTTACAAATTTTATCGTACATCGGATATCTGACCAAATTTTGGATAACTTATCTGATCTGAACCTCAAAGTAGGTAAGTAAAATAGGGTTGTCCCAGAAGATATCAAAAATAACTGACATGCGCAGAACCTACAAATAAACACCCAAGTAAGAAAAAATGTGACGTAAACGTACAATATAATTTTCAGTCATTTGGGAGCTAGCAAAGCCCTAAGTCTGATAGGAGAGTGTAACAAAAAATCCAAAATAAGTGTCTATTAGAAATATGTACCAATTTCAACGTTCGACCCATACTAAGAAATGCTATTTGATACATGGGAAATGAAATATCATATGAACAGAACTGATGCAATACGACGACCTCAATTACTAGTTCAACAGAAATATCATTTACAAAAGTAACTTCATCGACTTCATGTTGAGACATAAATAAGGGATTAGGTTAGCGGTTTTAACGGTGATGTACGGGTTCACTAGTCAATAGAATAAAATTAGCAGATATATACCCCTTGGGCATTGGGCTAACCTAAACCAAATATCATACATTACGGATTTTAGAAATTGTTTTGTTATTTCGACAAAATGCCACATAAAAATTTGTAAATATTACTCTGCACAATAAGAGCAGAAGTCCCTCCCATCCATTTATGTTAAATACACTCGTCTGTACGAATGAATTCAAATTACAAGTATTTGGACATTATATGGATGGAATCATCCACTTTTCACTCACTTAAATAAACAATTCAGTTTTTCTGAAATACACATTAGTTTGGTTCAGAAGACCGACCCTCCTTCCACTCTATTTATTAAGTTATTTGAACAATTTGGTATTTTTCCGTACACCAAATATTTGTGCAAAAGTATCTATTTTTACTTGTATATATTTTACTCTTTTACACAGTGATTTTCGTATTATTTCATCAGTACCACTCGAAATCAGAAGAACAAAATAAAATTACTCGTCATGATCTTGATTAATAAACTCCGACATTGGTTTTCCCCGAAAACTAAAAGTCCACATTTGGAATGGATAAAACTTACCAGAAAAGTTGTTCGATTAGGTTCAACCCTGAGAATTTTACCATTCGAATGGGACGAGACAAATGGATTAATTAAAAAAATTAATAAACCCTTGCATAAAATCTTTGTGACAATTACATTCTGTTTGGATATCATTTTCCGAGTCTTGATTTCCATATATTTTTTTCGTTGCTTGATATTGAAAAAATTCACTCTACAACAAATAGTGATTCATACTTACCTCTTTTTCGCAAATTTATTCACCATTGGGTTTTCAATGGCAATATATTTCCGTGACAAGGAATTCATTGCCGTTTTCAATCAAGTCCTACGTCTCTCACCTACTATCACAGGTTATACGATAATTGATAATTCATTTATTATAAAAACTAGTGAACCCGTCGTCTAATTATTGCATCACATTGAATTTTGCATGCAGATACCGACTTACTACCAAATTCTTCAGGACCAACATTTGCACTCGGGATTATACTTAACGTCTTACTCGCTGGAGGTGTTAACATGTTATTTTCACCAATATTTGATCCGGAGGCTGTGCGATTGATTTATCCAACAATTCTATCAGATCAACGTATAATTCTACTATTTTTGGGTTGGAGAGACGCCGCAGTGCATTTTTACTGTGTCATCATGTCCGCCATGCATATTATACTGTTGATGATGTATCTTAGCAATTTACACGTTCGGATCACAACATCAGCGTGAGAAATTTTAAATTTTGAAAGTTTTAAGGGATGATGTAAAACTACGTATTTTTCAATAATACGAACAGAAAGAAGATCGAGTCAATTACGAAGGAATCAGCATGGATTAATAAAAATCAGATGTCCGAACTGAGAGAAGAACTTCGTCAATACCGCGGATATATGATTTTAAGAGTAGCTTACAAGGAAGTAACCAAATTCCTTGCAGATGTAATTTATACTGTTTCACAATCTCTGAATTCTATCATACTCTGTTTCACAGTCGTGAGAGGCTACTCAAAATTCGGATCTGTGTACATCCTCGTCTGTGGTCTTTGTTTTGTATTTATAACCATAGAGTACAAATTTCTCAAATCCATGTCTCGGGTGTGTAAGGATTCAAGTAAATTCGTCACTCTTGGAAATCGGTTAAGGAGGAAATCTGCCATTGGGAAAGAATGGAGGACGTTAAGGGTTATTAACGTTGGAGTTGGGAGTCTCTTTGTTTTTAAACAAAATCCGTTTCCATATTTGCATTTCATTGCAAACAATACGTTCACTCTACTTTTGTCTGTACCAGCAATTTAATTGTTTAGATTTTAGATGGATAATATGACGGTCAATAAATTATTTCCTTTAAATAGTACTTAGGTACTTCTTATGCTAATTAGTCTCTGAGTCATTAGTGTAGAAGCATGGAAGACGCATGAGTCTAAAAGTAAAAAAATGTGTGATGTAATACACAATGTTAAAGGTAAATTGACTGTTGTAGTCTAACTGTAAGAACTCATTAGTGTTTATCAAAATTAGTAACTGTGAATACATTTGGGTCGGGGTGTTCCAAATTATTATTCACGTGACGGACAAGGGAAATTTTTAAGATGTAGTAATTTAATTGTTTCAACATTGAAAACACTGAAAATTGTACAAAATATTCGAGTATTTGTAATAATAAATGGAGTAGAAATTTCTCAGGTATCTTAGCTAAAGAAAGTGTCGTGCGTGAAGGAGTTACTGTCAATCGTATCATATTAGCACTTTACTAGAAATAAGGATGTTCCCTTGTGAGTTCTTCAACTCGGACTGGACTCAAATGGTTTCTAAGAATAATTTGGTAAAATTCTTCAAACCGGAGGAAAAACCTGGCTGAAAATTCTTGCAAACTAATTTCCGTAAATGAATTGAAATTGAACGTACCTGAGAGGATTGTGCATATAAAATGCGACGACTCCTTCGAATTTTGAACCACAGAACAATTGCAAGTGCAAATAATCAAATACAAAAATGTATTCGAAAAACATTTTAGTAATTTTCGCCCTTACCGTATTGACATTCATACTAGTCTTACCTACTGTAAATGGGGATTGCTGGGACACTGGTTGTCAATTGAATTCTTGGGCGACTACAGGGTGTGCTCAGTACAGTCGAGTTGAAAAAGGCAAGAAGGGTTGTCCAAATGGTAACATTTATACATGTTGCACGCCAGACGGTAATCCAGGGTCGGCTCCGCCACCTAGTACCGGTCCCGGTGGGCCCGTCAAATCCACGAGTAAGTTTTTCAATATTTTTTATTCAAAATTCATGAAGTATTTTTTAAAAAAAGTTGATCAATTTTTAATTTTTTCTTCATCTCTACAGTTGACATAAATTTTGGTCAATTTTCCTCTGCCGTGACTACAAATGGCTACCCTGCACCCACTCAGGCTCAATTCGACTCCTACATGAAGGGAATTCCCAAAGGCGCCATTACAGACAAACAAGAGGCTGCTATGGCCCTGGCCAATTTTCTCCAAGAATCTGATGGACTTAAAGCAAAACGAGAATATGCATGCGTTGGAAATAATTGTCCAACTTCTTACCGCACTCCCGGCTGTGATGCTCCCGGACAATATTACTTTGGGCGTGGTTACATTCAACTCTCCTGGTGTTACAATTACAAACCTGCCTCTCAAGCTTTGTACAATGATGATCGTTTAGTCACTAGTCCAGACCAGGTTGCTGCAAATGAGCAAATAGCATGGGACACTGCTTTCTGGTTTTGGAAAGTGAATGTTCATGGTAAACCTGGAGTGAGTGAGGGGAAGTTCGGGGCTACGACACGTGCCATCAATGGTGGGTTGGAGTGTGATGGGCCAAACAAAGATGCCGCTCGGAAGAGGTATGCCATGTATGGGAAAGTACGTGCTGCATTTGGACTTCAAGGGCCAGGGATTGAAAATGGTTGTTATAATTGAATTCCGTTTATACATGGTTTCAGAATTAAGAAATATTTGTTCTTGATTGTTCATGTCTTAATAAAATATTGTGTTCAAAAAAATAAGTGAGCTATAATCAAAAGCAGAAATGGTTTTACAAATAACTTAAGAAGATTGGCAGGACAGATAGAATTATCACAGAATTAATAGAATTATCACAGAATTAATAGAATTAGATTCAAAAACCCGTTGCTTCTGTCGAAAAGTATTTTTTTTACCAAACATTACTACATTTTTTACCAAACATATGGTGGAGGTAGTTATGGTCGCCTGAACTGGTATTTTTTTCTCTCGATCTTCCTGGTTACATTTGGAAAACAGTTATACGGACTAGATTTTTCTAGGCTCGAAGCATTTGTACCAGAACTTCATTTGAACCGTAAATGATAAAATATTTCTGGCAAGTCAGTCAGTCATTTGGAATGTTTTACAGGTAATGATGCATCTGTAATTAATTAGTTTCTTGTCCTATGTTTTGAGGACATATAATTTTGTGTTCCACATATGTCCTCCATCCATGAACCCTAATAGAGTACATGGGGAATAGAGAAAGCATTGAAGAGCATGGAATGAAAAAACTAATACTACATTAATAATAATATCTCTGGTTAATTTTTTGTCCAAGTGGATTAAAACAGACTTCTCTCGATTCAACAGAATCAACCCAATTTCCATTGAATATACTGCATCTGCTGCACTCCAAAGCATTTCCACATTCATTCACATTTGTATAAATCCAAACCAATCGGGAAAAAACTCACTTGGGAAATTTAACGAAAGAGATAGAATTTGTTCATATCGTGAATAGTTTCATATTATTTTTCCAAATTTTGTTTCCAAAATTCCAAGACGAAAATGATGATACTCAAGTTACTTCTGGTCATTACAGCTATGAATGCAGTCGAAAACATTTTGGTAATTTTTGCCGAAATTTTATATTTCTGAAATGTACTATTTGTGGGTTACTTAATTGTACAAATAATTTAAATAATGGACAGATTGGATGTGATGGCGAAAACAACATGAAGGATGATACGACTTGCTCTAGACAAGAATCCGAGGGTTGGTGTACATCCGAAATTTCATTAAAAAAACTGCAAAAATAATTCGACATCAATATATATTCATTAAGTATTGCTCAATATTATTTTAGAAATAATGACAGCCCTAGCGACACCTGACGTGAATAACAAGAGGAACCCAGACCACGATTCCTTCCACGGACCAGATCATTGGCCTCTCTCAATGTACTAATGGTAAGTCTACAGAAATTACCCTAGCATAGCACCTGAGATAAATTTTCCTGGATGCTCTATTATTTTACTTCACACTTCACATACAGTCAGAGTTTGATTTTCATAAGGAAACCATTTGTCATGATTGGGCCATATAAAATATGACTGCAGTAAAAATTGTTTCAAGAAACCATCCAAATCACCTGTCATTCAAATAGTTTACAATGCTATTGCCGTGTTAAATAGGACAGTAAGTATGAAAACATCTGTAGTAGATCATTGGTCCCATGAACCGGTATTCTCTTTTCCTGATTAAATTTGGAAAACAGTTATATGGATTGGATTTCTTCATCTGTCAATAAATCGATTAGTCTGGATTTTATATTAATGTAGTTTAACTTTTCTGACTTGCCTAAACACTGTCAACTAAATTCCAATTAGTCATCAGTTTCTTTGATGTTCCACATTTTTGTGGGAGTCAATGAGGCTTAAATAAACTGAGAGTTAACGGTCGATCCGGAGAATTGAGTTGGATTTTATTTTTATCTTATGTAATCTCTTTTTTGTATATTTCGTTTTATTGCCAAAATAAAATGATACTCAATTTTATACTCAACTTACTATTGGTCCTCAAGGCTGTGGGTGCAGTCGACAAACTCCCGGTAATTTCTCTTGTGCTTTTTTTCAGATTTTATATTATTTATATACCAATCCATCCCTACTTGTAATAATAACTCACATGATGGACAGATTGGATGTGATGACGAAAAGAACATGAAGGATGAGACGACTTGCTCTAGACCAGAATCCGATGGTTGGTGTACTTCCGAAATTTCATTAAATAAACTGTAAAAATAATTCTACATCAATATATGTTCATTCAGTAATGTTAAATATATTTTCAAGGTGATGGAATTGAAATAGCACTATAGAGACACCTGTCATGAACAATTAAAGGACCCCATACCATGATTCTTTCTTCGTCATCACCACCATTTTCAATCCAGCCTCTTACCAACGACGCTACACTTTGTACCACAACTTTGTTCAACACATGAAAGACACGGGAGCTCAACTCATTACAATTGAGTGTATTTTTCCAACTTTGAATCAAACTGAATTCCAAGTCACTCAACCCAACAATCCCTTCCACATTCAACTCAAATCAGACGCCGTTTATTTTATGAAGGAAAATTTGATTAACATTGCTGTGTCTCGGCTGCCTTCCCATGCGAAATGGGTTGCTTGGTTAGATGCTGACATTTCTTTCCATGAAAATAATTGGATTGACCTCACAATCCAAGCTCTGGACAAATACTCCTTCGTTCAAGTGTTTGAAAAGCTGGAAATGTTGGGACCACAGAGTGAAGTAACGAACGTTCGTTTTTCCCATGCCTACTGCCGGATCGTCAACAGAAGAGACACAAAGTGTACTGCAGGTAGTAATGGATGGTCCTGCTGCAGGGTTAGGATGGGCGACATCTATCCCCATATTCAAACTAATCAATGGACTCCCGGAGACTGTGCTCGTCGGCAGTGGTGATGCACACTTTGCATACTCCCTCATTAATAAAACCTCATTTATCCAGTCATGGACACGTAAACTTAACCCAGAATACGACAAATTATTTCAAACTGAGTCCAAGGATATATTTAGAAAATTGTCAGCTCTCCCGAAGTCCATCTTTGGATATGTCCCTCTTACTGTCAGACATCATTGGCATGGGTCAAGGAAGAATCGGAAGTACTTTATAAGATGGGAAATTTTTTTGACTCATAATTTTAATTTTGCCAAGGATGTGAAGAAAACACGAGAAGGATTATTAGTCTTGGCCCACAAAGAGATCACGTTGGAGAATCAAGAAAAGCGTACTCTTCAGGATGACCTCATCAATTACTTTCGACAAAGACATGAAGACGCAAAAGAAGAAACATTCCGCTCGGCCCAGCCTCAAAGAAATTTGAGACGAAAGTAACAATTTAGCTAATCATCAGGGTTTCTTTGTCAACATATGCGTCATAGCGTCTGACTACATTTGAGAGAAAGTCATTGTACTGATTTCTTCAAGATTTCATTGTATTTTTTGTCATCAGCTACTATTATTTTATAATATCCTTCATTAAAGTCATTCCAACAATCACGAGTGAGAGACGCACGCGTATCTTCCTGTCCGTCGTGATATTTCGTGTGTAGTATGTAATATATAATTACTAGCGTGTGAGAACTGCCTACGCCAGCTGTCAACAATAAGCCAGTTCAATAGTGTTTCGTATGGCTGGGTGTGATACATATGGGCCACGCTGCACACGTCCTAATAATTATGGGACACCATGTACGAACGTCCAACTCAATGCCCTTCCAAATCAAAACTCTCTTTCCCTACGATTCAGAAACTGTGATTTAGGGCATCCATATCCGGACAGGTTTGATGTATCCGGATAATGAATAATCCGAAATTTAACGTCCGGATAATCCGGATAATATCCGGATATTTATAGCCCATTTGAAATACATGTAACTAAGGGAGCCAAAAATTTATTTTTAATTTTGACGAACACTTTTTGTTAATGGACATTTTGAAAACATTAATCAAAGTTTTAGCTGAAAATGACAGATCACAAGATACAAAACTTTAAAATAAATTGATTTTTAAATTTTAGTCAAAATTTTCTGTCAACATGCAGTCTTATGGGCCATAATATCCGAAAGTATCCGGATTCCGGGTTTGAGATATCCGGATATCGAATTATCCGAAATCCGGATATTATCCGGATACAGTATCCGAAATGAATCCGGATTTGGATGCCCTAACTGTGATAGAGCTACCGCCCGCCCCATCTAACACTTGTTTATTCAAGCACATAACTTTTCCTTCTTATTTCAAAATTATAGTGTAATTTTTGTAATTTTTTGAAAAACTTTCCGACCTTCAGAAATCAATTTTAAAAGGTGACAACTCGAGGTGAGTCAATTAACTCCTGGTAACCAAGAAGGACCACGTGTTTGCACTCGGGTGAAACACTCACCCGAGCCCAGCCTCGCGAATTCAAATTTTGTTTTTCCAAAAATTATTTTGAAGTATTTCCGCTCAACTTTTTGAATCGATACCTAAGAAAACTTTGCTTATCGATTCCTGCTGCGTATTTTGAGCCCCCAACCGACTTTCTACGTATTTTCGTTCAGGAGGAGTAGCGGTGGGACCGCCAATCTGTCTCTGTCTCTCTAACTCATTATATTAGGAGGATTTGTAGAAATATGATTGATGATTTGAATTTCAGGAATTCATAGAATTATAAATGGACACCTAGTCTGGACTCTGGAGTCTGGACGTATTGTCCAATCATTTAATTTTGAAAATACAGAGAAAACTACTAAAGTTCTTAATCTCCTTTGTAATTCATCACTGCATAATTTCCAATTACTTACTTGCGTACAATATTTATATGTACATAAATTCCAAACCGTTTTCAATTTCAACGTTCATTGTCAACTTGGAATTGGAGTAGTTCGGGGCTGCGACACATAACATCAATTCAGGGCTGTTGTAATGTAATTGAGGAAGCAAAGATGCCGCTCGAGAGGGATATTACTGGGAGAGTTAGCGCTCGCTCGCTTGGATTTTGAGGGGCAGGAAGTGAAAGTGTATCCTCTAATTAAATAGATTTTGATATGTCATTCATTTCAATCCAACTGTATCATGAAAAATATACAATGAAATGTATTTTTATTTATTTTAGGATAAAGACTGTAGGATAAATTGTACACATTGTTTTTGCTTTCCTTTGTAATAAATCTCAAAACTACACCAACAATAGAAGAGATTGATACCAGGTGTTATTTTGAAACCCCTAATAATTTTTTCATGAGGAAGAAGACTTCGACTTCGAGTTACTCCAAGGCAAGGATGAATTCGAATTCAGGATACCACAATAAGGAAGAAAGACTCTGATTCTATTTCTCCGTCTCTACATGGTTTTTATTCATTGCATATTAAATGAAGTCCCGACGGCGGAAGAGAATACAAATGAAGAGTGTTTCTGTTTCCGAGAATGAACTTGGAAGGTTTTCCCCAAAAGATTTATATTATGTGTGCGAGGAGAGCAATGCACTCGAATCGCACTCTGCCAATACATGCATTATTTCATTTCAAGGTAAGTCTAGAATAAACTGACTGCGGGCGAAACCAGGGAATTCATGATCAATCTGTACTTTTCCTTTCCATCATGGAAAACACTTGGACTTGAGTTTCTATGTCAAATTTATGAACCAAATACGATCAATGAATTTTAAATAAATGATATGAACTGAACGTATTTTTGGATTATTACGCATTATGCTATGTCGGGCTCACTCCGGTAATTATTTTCAAGGCCTTTGCCAATTAATTTATTTATGTGTGCAATTTTATTTTAGATTACTTGGAATAGTAATTCACATTCAAAAAATTGTAATATATTCAATTGTAATGAGAAATGATCATTTCACCACCCAATGAAACAATTTTTGAATTCTTCCTCCCCTTTTAAATTTCTCTCCGTCCCTTGAAAGTATCTCTTCAATATTTCCCGGCGAATTTGACACAATGGATGAATTTATATAAAAATTTGACAGTCCAGTCGTTCGGGTAGGTGAATTTTGAGAACGATGTGTCGAGCGTCGCTTGGATAAAATGTCTGCGTATTGTGTCACGTACTTTTTATATTCTGGAAAAATAAATTAGTTAGCTAGTATACTAAATATTCTAATGAAGACACAGACTGTAAATATTTGAATTACCAGGAGTATCCTGTTGAACTGGAGAAGAACCGCCAGATGGCACACACATTGAGTTTGACGAGAAATTTGCCAATTCATCATAGTAATCATTTTCAGTAATTGAATCATCTTTGTTGCTTTCAACCTTGACCTCCTTCTTTTTCATCAATGACCGTCTAGGTTTCGCTACAGGAATTTGGTGTCCAGTCAATAGTGTCCAGGTTGGAGGTTTATCTCCGCGATGTTTTGGTCTAGGGACCAGTTCGCCATTTTTATTCTTAGTCCACGCTGGGTAAGTTCTTGGTAATCGGATAGGTGGCGTTGTGGATATACTTGGTGCGGCGCTTAATTCAAATTGCAATGGTGCAATCGATACATCAATCTGCAGTTGCGTACTTAACACGTTTGGTGTATTGGGCATAGATGGCGCACTCATGTCATCCGGATTTGGGTCCAATGACTTGGGAGATGAAGCTTGTTGTTGGCAAATAGAGTCGACTGACCCACCACCAATGAGCTTAGGGGTTTGGAGGACTTGCGAATATATTCCGCTGGATGGCAGTCCATTATCAAGATTAGATGTGCGCTTGTGGGAAACATTATAACCATGGGTCATCATGGGCTGCTCGCTCATCGTCATTGCTGAAGATGAGAAAATCACGTGGCCCGGGTAGGACATCCGTGAAGAATATTGATTCTAGAAAAATTACAAAAACAGACAATTATATGTTAATACAATTAACTGCAATAGGTACATATTTATATTTTTATATTGAATCAATTAACATTTTGAACTTACCATCTTAATGAACAACTCGTGGATTGAAAATTATTTTATGTTAAAATGTTGGCAAAAATATGCGGGCTGCTATATAGACACAAATATAGACACAAATTAATCTGTAGTGAAAATAACCGAATAGCACGACTGTGACTGAACTCCACTTTGTCTGATTGTCCGTACAGGCCTACACTCCCTCTTGAATTCTTAAACACATGTACGCGTACATTACACAGTGAAGTGAAATAAACTTGACACAAGAAAAATAAACATTGTCTCGTATCGTAGTCTCATCATCGCATCGGTCAAAAAATTGCATTAATACATCTCCTGAGTCATACTTATTATTTTGGCAGGAGGACATTTGGCAAATCATCCGTTCTGACCTGAACACACTATAAACATCCGATTCTTTCGTTACAAATTGATAACACTTACTTACTAATAATAAATAAACTAACTGCATGCACTCTTGAATGATTTTGGAAGTCGTGCACTATATCGCAGAGCACAAGGCCAAATATTGTTATCTTTCCACAGTTCTGATTCTGATGAGCCATGACCGTCGACCGTGACTTGTACAAATGTGTAGTATACTTATTTTTCATGGCTTAATACATATGACACTGCACGTTTGATTACTCAACCCATGTTGAACTCAATTTTATCCATTCCCTTCCCAAGTCATCATCCCATAACTGCATCCCCGCTAAAAAATGTCTAGAAATAAAATAAGTAAGGATTCCCTCTACTGTATGAAACAACAAGCGGGGAAAATACATAGTACACATGCCAATTAAAATTAAAGCTCACAAATGCATACTAGGTTTGAAAACACAACATACCTACATTATATAATCTTATTTCCTATAGGATTTTGTGCCGTTTGGTGAGCTTAAGAGAAAACTTGATAGTTTTTGACTAACATGGATACATGGATACATTGAAAATTATAACATGCCTTTGCATTTGCTTGGCCATGGCATGGTTTTGGAATCCGATTCGGTTTTTCATTCACTCTAATTAGCACTCCGCTTAATTTGATCACCTGACTCTTACTCATGAGGCTCTCAATTTTCTCTACTGTCCCAGGACATTACTATATACACTACAAAAACATGGCTAATAAGGATAAGTAGAGTAGCGAAATTAATTCCATTCCATTCGCATTCTCCTCTTACTACTACGTACGTACGTAACTCCGATTTTCGTACTTGTGCGTACGGCGTATTGTCCAGTTGATTAATCCAGTTTGTGTGGTTTTGATGGATTTTCAGATCATCAGTTTCTATGCATGGTCTAGGTGGAAATGTGTTTAGGGTTAATTAGTTTTAATCCTTCATTGAAATACAAACATGTGATGTGGCATTACGTATTACTGGATTTACGTATACGTAGTGATTTAAATTTTGGCCAGGTATCTATCTTTCTAATGCAAGTCTAGGAGGATGACGCAGGTAAGGCAAAATTAAGTAGACAGGGCAGGCAGGCATTTAGGGTTGAATTTCTAATTATCATTCCAATCAACTTCCGTGCTAACTGGACAAAACTGGATTTTCATGGAGAAAGAAAGTCTAGATAGATCTCTCAATTTTTATGACTCATTTGTACTATTCCACGTCGTCTAACGAAAAAGCATGTGACTGACTGTCACTCCGCTCTTCTCTTGTCGTCATCCTCATAAAAACTTTACACAAATTGATTTGAAATTTAGATTTTAGTTTTATGACCGGTCGCTTCGCTACCTGTACGTACAGGACGCAATATAATTTGAGTGGTTTGACGTACTTTGAATTTTTCGCGCGTCATGTGTAACGCGTGACGCCATGCAAATCATATGGTTAGCTTAAAGGTTATTTGGTTTTATTTCTCACTTTCAACCATCTTTGTACTCCAACGGGTTATTCCGAAGAACTGCACAGCCCTTTTCGTTTTTAACAGTTTATGTGAGTCAAATATTAGCAAATGCATGGAAAGTCGAATTCCTGGGAATCTATGACTCAATTGTTAGACTCGTCTAATTGTAAGCCTTTAAAAAAAGTCGTTGTGGTTTCTTGTAAAATTATTAAAATTGATCTCAGATCACCTGCCTAAATTTTGTTTCGAAGAGCAGGTACGACAGGAATCTGAAAATTTATCAACACAAGTACAATTGGGTTTCTCGTATAGTATAGGAAAGATGACCACGGACGTTGATTTTGAGACAGATTGGGGGTCACCTGAACTTTTCGTTAGTAAGATAGAGGAAGTTATGGATTCTTATAGAAAGATAGTTAGTCTCGATAACTTTAGGTGAGTGCAGGAATCTTCTTTTTTTCCGAAAATATCACAGGACAAAACTAAAATGAATGTTTGGTTTTGTGTTGTTGGCTTGCTTATGAAACACAATAAAATCACTTATCTACCTCTCTATCTATCTATATACGCTTTGATTTAAATTTTGTCCAGGTATCTATCTTTCTAATGCAAATCCAGGAGTGCTGACGCAAGGAAGGAAGGAAGAAGGGACAAGACTAGGACTTCTAATCATCATTCCTTACGGCTCTGGTGCTAACTGGACAAAACTGGATTTTAATGGAGAGAGAAAGTCTAGATAGATCTCTCAATTTTTATGACTCATTTGTAGAAGTCCACGTCGTCTAACGAAAATCATGTGACTGACTGTGACCCAGCTGAGCTGTCCTCATGGCGTCATCCTCATAAAAACCGCGCTGTTTTAATTACACAAATTGATTTGAAATTTAGATTTTAGTTTAATGGTCGCTACCTGTACAGAAAGCAATATATTTGACTGGTTTGACGTAATTTGAATTGTTCGCGCGTCATGTGTGACGCGTGACGCAATGTAAATCATATGATTACCTTCCTTGAAGGTGATTTGGGTTTTTTACTCTCAATCACCGAATTTGCTAGAAGACATGTAGAATTCATAGGAATTGACGAAAAAAAAACATGTTTGTATTTCTGTCGTAAGCCTTTGCCAGTAATGAATGGCTGTGCAGTACAGGTAAGTACAGGGTGGTTCATACAAATTACTGTACATCATCCTATCGTCAAAATCTTTATAATACTGTTCTTATAATTGGGCCGTCCATCCCTGAGCCACCCTGTACTGCCTGTACATTATATTCTGTGACTGTTTTGCTGTAGATTCTCCAAATAGAAATACAGTAAAAAAAACAATCACTCACTTGAAATGTAACAATAAATTGGTATTTTTTTATCTCTGTAATATTTCCATGCAGCATGTAAGTAATTGTGTCAACATTTCATTGTTCCTCAATATTTGCTTCTCACCCACCCCCGTGTACATTCGGATGGTATCTTGTCCCTGTGTCTACTCTCTATTGACGCATTTTGGTCTACGTGTAGTTTTTACAGCTTCACCTCATTCCAATTTTCAATCTTGCTTGCTTTTCTTTCTATTCTACGGTGAACGCGAGTGAAATAGACATTTATTAAAAAATAATATGAATATGAACACACAGGGTCCCTCAAAAATTTTGCGACGGGCGGCGAGAGTGTATGGCCGGCCGACATAGTGGCAAACATTTTGTGGGACCCTGTCCTCATATGTAGTACGTGTATAGAGTTTTATTTATTTTTCGGTGACAATTTCTTTTCTCTTTCTATCTTCGCCTTGAGGCTCAGAAGCCGGGAATAAAAAAATTGTATGGAGAATACATGGATTCATTACGTATTCATTCGAGGAACAGAATGGAATGGAATAGGATATAGATTTTTTAGACTAGAAACAGGCCAGGCTGTATGCATTCGGATTCGGGTGCTAGAATTACTATGTGGGTTGAAAAATATGTACGTGTGAACGATATCCGACAGATTGTTACAGTTTTATTGTAAAATGTGACACTTGGAACAAAAGTTTGGTTTTCCCTTGGGGAATTGTTTGGATTTTTATATGCATGTGTTTATGCAGAATCCAGATTTTGGACTATCCATCATACTCGCCCCCATAAATCCGAAGATGTGTCAAATTAATCCAATGAGTTATGGCATGGCATTCGTATTATTAGTCAAATGTCCAAATGTATTCATTGCAGAATAACGAATAACGGATGTCACTTAAGGGAGGGTCAAAATATAAGGTTAATATTAAGCGGTCAAGCGAATATTTTGGGTTTATTAATAGGGTGGTGCAAAAATAATGTGTCAAATTTTGGACACATCGCGAAACGTAGCACGGAAAAAAATGCTATGGCCGTTTTTTCGAAATGAAAATCATTACTAATGTATGCACAGCGGAAAATTATAATTATGCGCGCATTAATTTGTTAATTACAATTACGTTTGCATTACATGAACATAAGCGAAAATCTACTACGCATTACAATTACAAATGATTAAGAAATCACATTGCGTTGCGTAATTAAGTGAGAGTGAGTGACTGTGACTCGTCGGATGACTTAATTTACTTTACACTGAACATAATTAGAAAACAAGGACTTACGATTAGTTGAGGAGACGACCCCCCGTGCTGTTGCTCCAGACTAAGGAAGTTTCCACAGAATAACCTAAATTGAGTGTAACCATCTGAAAATTCTATTAATTATGAACACTCACTAATTCTCACTGGCCAAAATCCCAGGGAGGAGTGTGTATGTATAGGAGTAGGTATAGCACAAGAGCACAACAAATTATTTTGTTATGCTCTTTCCATGTAGGTTGTTTATTTCCTGTGTTATACATAAATTAATGAGAAATTCAAATTTATTAATGACTGTACTGTGTCGAATGTTAAATTCCGGCCGGGCCTTTGACAGGGGTATTTTTTATAGTACAGGAGGAGGTGCCCACCACAAAGCCACGCCCACACGCCCACACTCTTGCCTTGGAAGAAACGATAACTCTTACTTAAATTTACATACATCCATAGATTGCATTGTTATTGTTTGCCATGTTGAAGTTGAACCAAACAAATCTCAATCAAATGCATAAATAATGATGGACGTGACACATGGAGATTTGTGTGAAAATACTGGACGGTATTTATTTTTTCGTTGCCGGACGATGTCACGAGACACAAAAAATTGTAAAGGTCTCACGTTTCAATATAAAAAATACACATACAGGGAATGGATGAAATTTTTCTATTGCACGGGGAAAGTGAAAGTCAACTTTCTCTTTATCTCAAACAGTGTATTTTGTTCGTAAAATTTCTGAAGCCCTGCAACTGCATGGTTTCCAAAGGAGTCTGCGGGTCGGGTCTGGAGTTCAAATTTTATAAATACAGCCCAGACAATCTAAAAATTGACTTGTAACTGAAACACATTCCGAAAAAATAATAACGGCTAAATTGCTCCCGCGCGTCAACAGATGCCATAAGAGTTTCTATTAAATTGAATCTGACAATAAGGTTTCTGAGAAAAATATAACTGATATGCGTTATGGTACATATGTATTTATAAATTTGATTTTGCGAAATACGCAGTCAACGCAGTGCCAAGTCACCTCTCCTGTTATTATGCTACGTATTATTTGCAATTAAATTAACGGTTCGGCTTCCGCTTCACACCGGAAGAGAGTATATAATGAATTGGACAGGGAAAAGTTATTTTGGCTTTCTATTCTTTGATGAATGAGCTCTTAGCTTTCGAAATAGAAATGTAGACAAAGGAGAAAGTTTTTTCCCACGGTTCGCGGTCCTCTCCTGTCCTGTCCTTTATAGAACCGCCTCTTTCACCTAACACCATCAAAAATAAATCACAGCTGGACTTTTCACACATCAATAATTCTCCATTTACCAATTGAGTTCTATTTATATGTTAATATACATGGGTTTATTTGTAATTGAGGTTCCCACAGGTATCCCCTTATCTTTTCGCTATACAATTCGTAGATTACATGGCCGAAAAATATGGAAACCGGAAATGGAAAGTTATAAAAATTTAACCCATGAAGGCAATGGCACTACTGAAATTCTTAATTTCACCTTGACCGTTCAAACGAATTTGAATTTTGTTTTAAAATTCAAGTAATATTTTTTTTAAAGTGATATTCGTTCGTGCGTCTGACTTTTTAATCATGGAATCCTAGTAAAACACAACTTCCGCAAAAAATTAATATTTTGCACAATTCAGGTGTTAAAATATAAAATACCACAGCGTCCGTCCACTCTTGTCTGTAGAATATTCTAGATCATTCCTCTGACGCCATAAGAATTTAAATTACGATTACGTACGTCAATCTAACCAATCACTCATGCACCGCACAAGAATGGTGATAAAATTTTCTAAACTTCCGGGCAGTGCGGCGGGTCCTGTCCTGTGTCCTAGCTGCCCTGTCTTTTTTAATGTCCAACTCAATCAGTGTAATTAAAACACGCGCTCGGATGACGTTAACGAATGACGAATGACAAATGGCGACACGTCGTCAGACATAAAAGTACCTACGTACGCAGTACCTCAAATTATTCTGACGTACGAAAAAGTAATTAATTAAGTCCTCACAAAAAATTAAGAAAAGAAAAAATGAACGAAATTTCTGGACCACCCTGTAAAAAAAGAGAAAGTAAATAATAGGAAGGAAGTGTGAAAGGAAGGAAGGAAGGAAATGCGGTGCATATTTGCGTGGATGGTGTTTCTGTTTCTGTTCCTGTTCCAAAAGCTTGAATTATGTCAGCACTTTCCCCACTAACTTATTCATTACATTTACACGAGGAGTACGTTTGTTCTGGAAATGTCAAACCCAACAAGTCGTCCAACTCCAAGTCCTAGCATTACAGCTCTTTTTCCATATTTCATTTCATGTACATTATCCCATGTACGTCCGTGTCTTTCTGCTTCCATTTAAATCAAATTGCCATGTATGCTTTCACCTTATTGTTAGTGTCGTTTCCATGCTTCCAATTCATTTCATTTTGTATTCAGTGGAATGACTATAAGAATTGTGAACTACTCCGACTCTACTCCGACTGTAATTAACTCTGTAATTCTAGGACATTACACCCACACAAAAATGTGTACAAATTATTTTTAATTTTAGTACACACTTGTCCATGTTATTTGCCGCACGCAAGTTATGTTCATTTAAAATTAAGGCAAATAAATAATTAGACGCCTAAAATGTACATGTATGCACTGACTGTACATGTGTACAGGGTGGGTCAGATTAATTGCTTACAATCTAAATTTAATTTTCGTAAAATTTTCCACTATAATCGCAATGGGTGGATATAATTATTCTGAACCACCCTGTAAAAATTTAGTGACATTTTCTTGCTGTGCTTTTGGCTGGTGTTGATGAATTATTAAAGTCTAATTAAAAATGTTTGTGTTTGTGTTGTGATTTTCTGAGTTTTGCTCTGTTATTTGTCCATGAATAATTTAAGAGATAATTATGGAGGAAATTTGTTGGTAATGGTAATGGTAATGTTAATACGGTAGTTGTAGAGGAGGTGCTCATTCCATTCCATTCCATTTCACTGCCCTGCACGGTAATGTAACTGTAATGCACAGCACAGGTCTTAGGGTGACTTGCGTCACATCCTTTTCCTTATTCCTAACGTGTACTTGTTGTGAAGATTGTAACGAATATATACCCCTGGACCCATCGTTCTTTCTCCAGTCTTTCTCCAGCCCTTTCTTTCTCCGCACCACCGTCCTCTCCAGACCTGTCTCTCAAATCTACTTATAAACTTTCACCTGGAGAAAATACAAGGCAATCAGGTAGGAATAAACTAACTTTTTGTTTTAACTGTGTTACGATTTTAATTAATTTAATTTGTTCAACTTAAACCAATTAACATTATTTAATAAGTCAGATCTCATTAATAATAATTAATTAACTGACTAATTAATTAATTAATGCGTTAACTCTCACTCCGGAAATTTTTACAAACTATTTTCTATCATTGTATTAAAGGATTTGAACTGAAATTTAATTTTAATTAGCTGATAATTATTCAAGTTGAACTAATTAGTCTCAAGTGGTGGCTCAGAAATTAATTTATACAATGCACTTTCTGAAACACTTATGCCACAGCTTGATGTTTCAAATTTTAGTACATTTGTATGTACAGAATTGAATTGCATCCTGTGGTTCGAGAAGATAAACTTTATTTTACACTGCATTCATGAAATCTTCATGCACAAATTGAATTAAAAAAAATTAGTCAATCTAGTCATGTGACTCGTGACTACCCTTTGACCTCTTAATATTTTATTTTGTCTTGCACAGAAAAAAGATCGAGTGACGAATGAGCATTCAAAACACCGCGGCTGGAATTGAAGACTATAATGAGGAGTACATTTGGCCATCTTACGGAGGAACATAAAGACAGAAAGACTTATTACCCCAACAATATTACTACCACTGATTCAAACACAATCTCAACCTTGACTTTGACTTTGACATCCAAACCCAGAAAAATGTCATTGTCTTCAATGCCGTGTCACATCTGGTTCACCTTATTTTTCCTCATTTGTTTCACTACGCCCACAGTCTTGTCCATTCCACTAGATCGGACTGACATGGAAGAGTCGTCTTCGCCAACGGCGTCATTCGGAGGAAATCAAAATCCGCGGTCAACCGAAACAACAGGAACAGGTGGAGAGCAAAATCCGAATCAACTGGTTGGAGATGGAAAATTGTCAAGACTTTACCTTCAAATATACTCATCTCCATTGAACCCACGATTCTTGTCATCAGTGTTGGATGCGGATGCGGATACAGATACAGATGTGATGATGGAGGAACGACCCAACCAGAAAATGACTCCACTCAATTTGTATCCATCAAATTCATTCATTGACCACAACGTAAGTATTGTTCTGTTTTTTTAACGTGACGCCTACATAAAATTGCCCACGCTTGTTACTTACAGAATCAATTGTAATGGGATAAAATTTCTGGGGCGTGAAAATGTGCATGGCGGCACAGTGTCTAGTACTAGCGCAGCTCCCACGATTAAATTGCATTTCCTAATAATCAAGTTATAAGAAAACTCCATCAAAACCTAAGACAACAAATGTGTTTTTATTTCTGGCTCAATGCAATTTTTTCACATATGGTGAAAGTGTACTAACTCCGGTATTAGTTTTTTGGAAATTGAATGTTTTGCCATCACAAATTGATAATTTCGTACTTGGTATGTTGTCGTTTCATTAATTTTAGTTTATAATACCCACACATGTACTCATGCGTCTGCGCGTTTGACAAATTGCATGAATGGGCAATTTTATTTATGATTTTGTATTCATTTATGCATTCAATCCACATACGCACACAATTTTTCTTCTGCTTATTTTCTATAAAGTGAATTCTCAATAGTTAATGGTTTTTAGCATATAAAGTAGAATTTTTGTCTGTTCCGTCTCCCATACACTTATTTTCACGTAACTGCGTGGATACATTATTTTCTTGTACATTTACATAGGGCCTTTCACTCTGAAATTGTTTACAAAAAATTGCTTAATTACTGAAATTACTTTTCTAGTGTTGCAAGTTGAGTAAATTGTCATATATTTTTTTTAAAAAAATAGCTTAACCCAGCATTTTCTCTAAAGTAAGTATTTACGAGTTAGCTTGAAGAAATGCAATTAGATACTTAAGAGTATTCCACAAGGACGCGGGCATTAGAAATTTTTGAGTTCATTGATACTTACGAGCCGATGATGTCATCAGGTGGATCTTGCCCAAGAAAATGGATAGTCTCCGTCTTTCACGGCCCAATAATTGAATTATCTGACAAATCGATCATTTAATAAATAAATTGGCGTCTGGCGTTTTTTGTATTGGCGTTGGCTTTGGCATTGACAGTCTGTGCCGTGGACATTGCACAGGAAGAAACTCCAAGTTTTTCAAAGGATAAAATTCATCAAAGTCTCTAAAGAATTTGTCACTTACTCAATGCAGTGCAGAGCAGAGGAGATTGAAATAGCGTATTCGGATAGTGTATTACATAGGGGAATAATTCATAAAGAATTTCCATTGAGTCTTGCGGTCTGCGGATACTTGGGACTTGACACCTTGCATTATTCTCACCCAGTGTGATGTGTGAAGGTAAACTGCAGGCCAGGAATCAATTTATAAAATAAACTCTTAACTTTGAGAAGAAAAGTTAAGAATACATTTTGATATTTTATTTTTAGAAAAGTAAAGTAAAGTGACAAGCCCAGACATTTTTTGATGTATTGCGAATTGCGATGTAGGCGTTCTGGAGCTTCCCTTTGTAGTGCATAGCGCAGTGGCATGTGACAGGACAGGTTGACGTTAACAGTAACAGACGTATTTCATGAAGAATTGGCCGAAATAAAATTTTCATACAGAGCTATGCGGGGGGTTCGATCCTTCAATACCTTTAGGTTCAGAAATTGTATTCAATTAATTGCTGCAAGTGTAAAATTGGCAATGTTAAATAAATGTGTGTCAAAATCGGAGGATTGCGAAATTACGATTGAATGTGTTATGTGTTATGGAACGAACCCCCCCTCTTATTCTGTACATTATTTACAGTGAATGTACCATGAGGTGACACCACGTTGTGTGTAGAGTAAGTTCGTATGTGTGTGTTCGTGTTTGCCCCTAAATTAATTATGAAGTTGGAAACCTTAGAAATTCATTCATTATGTAAACATTGGTAAACTTGATTTCGTGTATTCTCAAGGACATATGGCACGACATAATGTGAAACAAACAATGACTAATTAATGAGAGGCGGTTATTCAGGTGAAGTTGGGAGTTCAGTGGGCATTGGGTAATTTAAATTAGGTATAGGTATAGGTAGTTTAGTTCATTCAAGGAATTGAATTGATTGAAACTCAGTTAAACAAACAAATCAAAACAAATTAGAATGCGTCATGCATCATAAAATTTCTTTTGTTTTGCACGGAATTTGATTTCCTTTTTTTTTTTTTGAATTTTCGCGGTGACATGCGCGCATAGGTTTATAATGACATGAAATAACTTTATTCGCTTAAATTCAGGCGAATAAATCACAAATAATTTGAAATACTAGAAAACCTTTGATATTCTTAAAAGTTCAGAAACGCCACAATGAATTTGTAAAATTTTGTTTTTCGTGTTTTTTTTTTGTTGTTTGGCTTTCTGCTTCTCTTTGACGTCAATGACAGAGAGGACATGTCCACAAAAACACAAACTAAAAACAAATAATAAAACGTAAATAGGGTAAACTTGTAATCCGTAAATCCTATTAGAGAGTCCATTACAATATTTTCAACATGTATGTCTTCATTTGTGTGCGTATTTATTTATTTGACTTAAGTATTCCATTTGAACTCTGCTGCCATGCATGCCCTGCATGCAATGGAATATTAGGCAATGACGGACGATTTCTTATGTCGAAGTCCTGTCATTCGCATTCACATTCACATTCGCAGCGTAAACACGACATACACCTCAATTTTTAGGACAGAACCCTTATTTTTGCCATAAAAACATAAACAAACTTTTCCAAGAAATAATGTGATGTATCGTAAGTACGTAAAAAGTCGAATTATAATGTACATGTATAATGTAGAGTACAGGGTGCTCCGAAAGTATTGATTTAATTCCCATACTTTTAACAACTCCAATTTCTTAATATTCACCAATTCATCGAAAACACTTTTCTTTTCGAAACGAAAAAATGCCGTGAATTTTTACAAAAAGAAATTCTTGGCAATTTTTATTTTTTTAATTTTTTACCATTACTGTTGACATACATTTTTTTTAAACAAATGTCAATAATTCAAAAGAAGGAAGTACAATTTTCATTAACAATAAGACAAGGGACACCCTGTAAGGTATGACTACTAAAAGTAGCTCTGTGGTTTTATGACATAATAGTATTATTTATTTACTAGATTATATAGTCAGTGAAAGTAGTAGCCCATAATCATGACCATGAATAGAAAGAGATACCTAGTCAGAATTCAGAATGGAACTTTACAGGAGAGAAGAGAAAATTTTCCCTTCCCTTTCCTTTGAAATTGAAACTGTCAAGGCTTTGCAATTTGCAATGCAATGGCAAGGGTTTGCTTTCACTCTCGAATGAATGATGCCAATATAGTACATTGTACACAGTACAGTGTCCTATGCTATGTTATGTATGTATTGGCCTGGTATTCCATTGAATACATATATTTTTTATTTATTTACATTTTTTTGTGTGCATTTAAATGTCAAAGTCAAAATAATATTTGACATTGAAACCAGGTCAAAATTATTGACAGGCAGGTTTTGGTTCGAGGTGAAAATTGATGGGAGAAAGTCAAGTCATGTCAAATCATGCAAACAAATTCTCAAACTAAAGGTCATCCGGTACAAGCCGAACCGGAAGTCAATCATTTTTAGACCAAAAGAACAACAAATCAACGATATCCTCTAATAAACAAATGTATCCACCCACACCAGTATATGTATACAAAAATTATTAGCCTTACCGTTCAACCCACAAAAGGTCATCCGGTACAATCCGAACCGGAAGTCAATCATTTTCAGACCAAAAGAATAACAAAACAAACTATATATCCTGAAATAATCAAATGCATC
>JAQIXO010000064.1:0-51723 GCA_034700305.1 Protaphorura armata
TTTTTCATAAATAGTTTTCAGTTTCGGATTCAGAAAATTCAGGGCTTTCAGAAACCGTAGAGTTTTTTGGTATTCTAAGCATTTTCAGTTTTAGGGCCAGATGGGCACGGCAATCCGGTACCCTCCTTTAGAGCTTGATATTGCAAATCGTTGAGACCTGCGACGCCTGCTGCCCTAACATTAAATGAGTACTGTATTAACTGTACCTACCCTCGCTGCCCATAGGAAATTCAAGTGAGAATTTAATTAAATGAATAAAGGACCTCAGGGATAAATACTCACTATATATATTTGTAGCCGTCTTCCTCGTCACCAACAATAATAGCAATAGCTCGTATATACGCCCGTACCAATATATTGTGCCATTCCTTGGACTTCAGATCTGGAGTGTTTTCATTGCCTCCATCCCCCATGAACTGGTGTTCGCTTATGCGAATGCGACGAATCTATAGTGTATGAGCAAATTCAACACAGGCTTTGTTCCGTCAAAATATGGAGACCTGAAATCTGGCATTGAGCTACTTCTGTCAAGTTCGGTACGCTTGCATAAGCCCGGCGGAGCCTCGTATCTCGTATGTCTTTAATCCGTAGAAATAATTATGTGGGAAGGGAATCTGCATAGAATTTTTAGAAGTGTGTCTGAATGAATGTACAGCAGGTATTACAATTCTGTATTTTTCTCAGCATCACCAACAGCATCGTCTTCTACACCACTTTCTGCTTTTGTATCTACCACTGAAGAAAGTTTGCCGGCTAGTCAAGAACTTGTAGGTTTAACTCCAAAGAAGACGGGACCGTTAAGAAAGAAAGCCAGACTGAGTGAACCATTGGATGAAATCACTGAGGATATTGTCTTTACAAACAATGATTTAGAATCAATTAGTTCAAACATTCAAATGAATGTGATTGAACCGGTTAGGAGAAGCAATTCTGAGGAAGTCATAGTCATACCATCTTCTTCGAAGTCTCCTTCATCTCTGAAGACGAGTGGAAGCAAATCGTCAAGCGTTGGTAAGTTTATCTAAATGAATTAATGAATAATGTGTGTCTCTCGAAAATTACGTGGGTAATTGAATCTCTGCTGAACAAATTTGAAATGTAGACAAAACACGAGATACACAGAGCAAACGTTCAACATCAAGTTCAAAAACTACTCCAGCACCAGATAAACAAAAGCCAAATCGGAGAGGTATACCCTCGAGCTCGACACAATCAGCCAATGATCCTGATACGAGAAAACGACTCAAGAATCCATTAAGTGACGGTAAAAATAAGGTCACTTCCAAAGAAATTACAACTACTCCGGGTACCTCTTCTGGGCGAAGAAGTGATAAAGGCGTAGAAGCATTGAAAATATACCCTAAAAAGTGGACAATCACTATGAAAAAATATTATGGAACAATCAAGAGGACGGACAACGAAACGTGTGAGGATGTACAAGCCAGACAATCAAGTGAGTTTGTACTACTAAGCTATGCGCATGGTTGCAAAATTTTCCAGACGAAAAAATTCTTCTCCAAACCCTTAACTATTACGGTCATGTGGGCAAGATTTCTTCACCCCATGTCCGTAATAGTTAATGATTTGGGGAAGAATTTCTTCACCTAATGAAATTAGGATATTATGGAAGGTTTTGCATCCATGGCTATGCGTTTGAATTATTTTATAATTACATGGTCTGCAAGCGTTATTGGTTTCTTTTTTATAGATACTTCCACGAAATGGAGAGCTCCTGAGGACAGACCCAGGAGGTACGATAGATATGTCCATCGGATTAAATGTACAAATTGCAATCAAATGGGTCATTCAAACCACGATTGTCCAGACAAACTGAAACCGAAGATGTGTTCATTTTGTGGCTGGATTGGGCATACTGCAGATGATGGTGGCAGAAACTGTCCGAATGCTCTCTGCCTCAACGTAAGTATTAAAATTTACTCTTTCCTTTCATTTGCATTTTCAAAAATTTATTGTGTAGTCAACAGATTCGATTATCTATTTATAAAAGACTAACATAAAAAGGTTTTACTAAAAATAATGTGATTTCTTTTCCTTTTTCAGTGTGGAGTTAAACAACATAGATTTCAGATAGCTTGTGAAAAGTGTCTTTATCAAATTCGGCCCATCCAGTGCACGCTCTGTGGAGTTGTGGGACATGTGGGTAAAACATGTCCAGACCTTTGGAGAAGATACCATTCTACTACTGAGAATGTTTCAGTCCAGCAAAAGGTTAGTAACTTGAAGCGGTTGACTTTGATTATAAGGGTGTATGTCTGGTCTGGTTTTGGTATTTGACGGATGACGGAATTGGAAGGTTAAGGCAAAGTGTGGTTATGGAGAATATGGAATTTATATTCTAGAATGGGGCTGATACATTTTACGGCGTGGAAGCGCGACATTTTTGTGGGACTCAAACCTATACAACTTGTTTTTATTAGATTTTTAATATACCATGTGTGATCGTGATCTCCATAATCTCCAGCCTTTATTTTCTGCTACTACTTAGATGGACATGAATTGTTTGCTTGTCCTGTTGTGGCCGTTCATGATTTGTATTTTACTATTTTTAGGTCCAGGTTCGAACATTATTTGTATTATTTATATTACAATTTTTTCTGTAGATTACCGAAAGTGCGGGCAGTCGGCGGGATGGAGAGATCAATTCTAACAAGAAAATTCACAAGCCTTCGTTCTCCGTTTGTTGTGCCAATTGTGGTGTTAAGGGTCACAATTATTTCCAGTGCAAGATTCCTCGTTATAAGAGTCCTTGTCACCCACATAAACCCTTTATTATTAATCATTTGCCACCTCCTCCAGCTCGAATTGAAAAAGAACCTAAAGAAACTACTCTGCGCTCTTTAGACACCGGCACTGAAGTTCCTAGTAAGAGGAAGGTCACTCCGATTGTAGATTCGGCAAGTTCGGTTGAAATGCTAACTATCCAATTTGATAATACAACGCTCCCTGTTACGGAAATCCAACAGAGCCACAATAAGCCAGCCAGATCGGGTATGTAAATTTAACAGTTAAACTATAAAATTGTATTAGTTCTTGGGTAGCAACTATCCTAAAAAAACAGAAGTGTATTAACCATTCATTCGCCTCTGTATTTCCTGAAGAAGGAACCGATTCTGTTCCGAAAGCTCGAAACAAAAAGAATTTGACATGAAAAAATGGCATCCGATATGATGTATCCATTCAAGAAGTCAACAACAAAAGTGTAATTATCCGAAATGATTATTTTTTTACAGGCGCTAATATTCGTGATATTCCAACAAACATAAGCGAGTCCTGTCTTGATGTGGAAGTAATAATAACTCTGAGTACAAGTGAACACCGTCACCTTCTCAGAGCTATAGATGAGAATAAAGCGGATGATTTGTTTCAGAATATTAGTGAGAGTCAAGTCAATATCGAAGTTCTTAAAAAGAAATGTGAGGTACATTTGAGTGGAAGTGAGGTAGGTGTTGACCAAGCTCGTTTGGATATCTTTAAGCTGTTGCTCAGACTCAAGGCTGCTGACATCGGTCACAACAGAACTTCCAAAAAGCCACCCGAAGTATTGGCCACGAATGAAAGGACCACTGAAAGAATAAATGACCTTAGAACCGAACCGGAAGGTAAAACGAGTGATGAAACAATGAACATGACTTCCTCATCTTCAACTCCGTCCTTAATTGCTCAAAGTCAGATACGTACCCGTGATCCTAACGTGATGAATACTACTGCGTCATCTTTTCAAGAAGACGAACTTCCAAATATGTTTGATATTGATGAGAGAGTTTTGACAGGAGACCAGAGAATGCTTGCAACGATGTCCATGCTCCAACCGACGGGTCCATTCAGTGCTGGTCCGCAAAAGGAGTATATTCCAATCCCTATTCCTGTCCCTGTACCGGTTGGTGATTTCCCCTCCTACACGTCCGGTGCGAGTTCGGGTTGTGGTACAGGATTTAGTACATTTGACCCGCAAGTACTTCCTCAAGCCCAAGCCATGGCAAGAGCGTATTACCAAAGCAGTCTCGAATTTCCTCACTTACCACAAGTTCTGCCAACCGTGTTTGATACATCAATCCACCATGCGGCGAATGCTCCGAAGGCTGTTCCCCCTGTATCTCCCCAAGATGGTCAAGTAAAATCAGCATCCACTTCATGTGCACCTAGTCGGGAAAGAGAAGAATCTCCTGAGCTAGAAATAATAAAAGAAGTAACAACTCAGAATGCTTCGAGTAATGAAAAAGATGATAGATCAAGGGGACCCAGAAAATTGAATAACGTAAGAAGTACGTTGACAGTGACACTCTTGCCTTCCGAATGGGCCTTGTTTTGTATTGATAAAACACAGTTACTAAGTAATATTAGTAAAATTCTTAAAGTGGACATTACACTGGACAAAAGTGATAAGGTCATTTCAATCAAAGGGACTTCCAAGGAGTACAGGAGATTAGCACAACAGAAAATACTTGAATTTCTACAAGCTAAAACGGATGGACTGCCTTTTAATCTTTGTTTAACTCCTCCTGCTGGGCCAGAAGAGCGAGAACCTGATTCTACTAAAACCAACCAACCATCTAACCAAGATAGTCCTAAGAGGTACACAAAATACTTTAGCAAATTTTGACTTAACGAACATTATGTAATCATATTGAAACCTCTTAATGCAGATATTTTGTTTTGTTTTTTTAGATCGGCGGATGACGGAGCAAAACTTCAAAGTATGCCATGGCCGTCCAGAATGCCACCAACATTCCCTCCTAGGGACAGGGAGTCTACTCAATTTGATCAAAACAGATATAGCAACAGACACTACAACAATAGAGATTCTGGTTATCACGGACACCAAGAAGAATATGCCAACGATAGAAGTAATTTCCACACCGAGATCGGAAGTCGTAATTTCTACAGGGACAGGGATTATCAGCCACCTCATCGTCAGCAGCGTAACTATTATTCGGGAAATCGAGGAGATCACCGTTATGAAAGAAATTATAATCCTCCCCATGTCTCATCGGACCGTTCTCATGGGCCTAATAATTATAGAAGATCTCAGAGATATTTTCAATAAGCTCAATAACTTCCATATCCATATATAATCTTACTGGTAGCACTTGTTCAATTCTTTTTAATATGAACTATTAAACATGACTGAATTGAATGAAACGATATTTTTATTGTAAAACTCTTTTTCAACTGGTCCTTCAAGTTCTCAGCGACAAACTCTCATTTATGACGTTGACACTTTTAATTTGTTTGCGTATTCTGAAATTAATTGAATACCACCAAAAGGGAATGTAGGACTAGGACAATACTTAATAACGAATTGTCGAACGATTGTTGGATTTTCTAATCCGTTCTAAGTGTTTATTTACTAAATATTAACCAGTAAATGTAAATCACAACCTTATCAACAACCTATCAAACTTTAAGTGAAGTTCAAGGTACGACAAACAAATTATTTTGATGATATTGCATGATATTATTCCGATTTATAACCTGGCTGATCCATTTCTCTTATTCTTATCGGGGACTGTCCCTCGTCTGTGGCGCTTCAAACAATAAGTACCACCGCTTGACCTTAAAGGTACTTTGAGCAATTAGTTTAAAAAATTATAAAAGTAAACAAGAATATTTGCTTGAAATTGTGTGGAACACGGACATTTCTTTGGAGCTTGCGAGCTTGTAGTTTAAAAGACAGTAATTTATAGTCATTTGAAGTGACGCCTTGATTGACCCGTGTTAAGCCACCTTAAGAGGTAAGAACAAAGTATTATTATTAAAAAAAGTGTAGCTGATTTCTAGATAGGTCACATAATCATTCATTATAATATAAATATGTCATGTTCGAATACTTTGGGATGACTCAAGGTAGTTTCATTAATTATCACAATGATTGTCATGCTATTAAACTAAACCAAATGCTTTGTGTCCTTGTCCTGTTTTCTCCAGCCCCTATATTTCTCGATGAGGTAGCAATATATTTTCCATAGAATCCAAGGAGTAAAGATCAGCTTCCAAAGTATATAAACCCCCAAATATACTTTCAGTTGCTGAAATCTCGAAGGTAACCAGAGAACTGTGTAATCCATTGTTCCGTTCCTGTCTGTTAATGACATGGTGTAAATTATAGCATTCGTTGGAAACGAGTTCAAATTTCAAAATGATAATAATAAGTAGAACTTACACAATTGGAAAGCTCCAAATCCCATATCAGGCACACCCATTCGGTAGGAACATGTTGGTACAGTAATTTCTTTCAATGCCATTTTATCTGATGTTCTTCGTAGATTTATTCTATAGAAGGGTGGATTTGGCTGGCCCGTTGCATTTGGAATCAGTTGGAAGCGTGTAACATGTTTATACTGGTCTGAATCTTCACTAAACACAACTAAACTGGAACGATGATCATTTGCAGAGAGTATTAGAGTAGGTTTCAACTCAGCCACCATCTGAAAAGCAATTTAACATCAAATTCTTCAACTGATAAATTATCGATCCAAGGGCAAAAACAAAGCGAATACTACACACCTTTCTAAATTCCTTGCTACTGTACCTCCAGTAAGGCATATGAGATAAAATGACCCGGAAACCGTCAAATGATTCTGTTGAGACATTGGTTATTCGGTGAAGGAACTTCTGATGGGCATCATGAGTAGAGAAAGCCATCTAAAAGAAATTAAATGTTTTATCTTTTCATACAACGCCGGAAAAAAGATGAGCAAATCTGCAATCTTCAATCTAAAAATACAATAGAAAATGTCATGCTAAGGCAATCTTACCGCCCAAATTTTTAAGAACTGAACATTCCAGTTATTTTTCCGCAACCAAAACGGATCCTCATAATCGCCAAAAGTTAAATTGAACCATCTCAATTTAATTGGGTTAATTGCTTCATGCTCACCACCAACGTCATTGTCTCCGGGCAAGTAAATATATTCCTGTAAAAAAATTTACAATAAGTTATTATTATTTATTATTATTATTATTTGGACGTTTATTTCAAATCAGAGAACTGTACAAAGATGTTCGTCAATACAGATCCTTATACTTCTAATTTCTATCCAATAAAATTGGAAGGAAAACGCGAAAGTATACAATTTAAGAATTTGGAATTTCTGAAAGTCACTAACTGTGTCGGATGGATCAGATTTTCTCGGCAACTCAAAGATATCCGTAAATCTTCGGGCATATCGACGATATTGAGTATCATGAGCTTGGACTCCCTCATCAAAAATATCCCCCAGGAATGCTACAATATGTGGTTGAACATGTTCCCTCGCCAATTTATAATTCCTATGCAGGTAGCTGTTCAAAATACAACAAAATTATATGGATTAAGTAGAATTCTGTAAATGTGGAAGAGGATTCTCTTCCTCAGACTCATTTTCTTATATTAATTTATAAATGATAATCCGTACTTGTCAGAGTCCCATCTAGTAAAGAGTCCTAAGAAAGGTGGTTCATTTTCTTCACCAATAAGTTGTGGGTCAGCGACCAAAAGTACTCGGAGTGATTCATCTTTGTCTAAATTTGGTGTGGTGACGGGTCTACCCAAACTGTCCTTGAACTCTGCCCAGTGTCTACGCTTCAACATCCCACTCAATACTTCCGTGTAAAGTATCAAACAAGTGATGACACCGAAAACACAAGCTAATTTCCATTTTCGACCCATTTAATATTTAGAATGTACTTTTTAAAAAAAAATGACAGGACAGAACGAATGGAAAAGCGGAGGTGGAGGGTCAGGCAGGATATGTGATTCTATGAAAATGGATTTGATATTTTAACCTTCACCCCATGATGTTCAAAAATTATTAAAACTGGTTTTTAATTAGGTAATATTTACTAAAAACTCTCCCAAGTATTCTCGGAGAAAAGTCCTGAATAAAAGTGACAAGATTTCCTGCTGGGTCGTATTTCCCGGTAATTTTTCAAGGGGTGGGAAATAAACCAAGTTTCAAAACCCACGTGCCAGGTGAAAGTGAAAGTGACAAGAAAAGTTCATCCACCTGTGCTCCTGTGCTTTCCTTTGAATCTTTGTTTTTGTTTGATCGCTTTTTTTACCCTGACATCATCGGACTGGTCTTCCAAACTTCCGTGGTAGGCTCACTTATTGATTGTCTTACATTCCAGACACTGTACATGTTCATGTTAAACAGGAAACATTTGTAGTCAACTCCACTACTGTCCACTTTCTTTCTTTCGCTGACCGTTGTGGTGAAAGTGGTGAAAGTCTACAGGAAAGCCTGGCTTCACCGTAATGAATAGAAGTCCGGACTTCTATACGTTAAAATAGGGTACATCTTGCATATGACTGTTCAAAATGATTAACCAATACGAAATGCCATTTTTTATTTCGCTATTCATTTGATGCATTTGGTTTTTGTGGATTGTATATTTCTGTGTGTGTTTCCAATGCATATTACAGCTCAAACAAGTTCTTTGTGTCGTTTTTTTCAAAAGGTGTGAACCATTTTATTTACAATTATTTGGCCGAAGTATCAAAAGTAAATTACAAATAATCATACATAATATTTCGTCGTAGAATTCCTGGGGAGTGATTTTGTATACACAGGAGACAGGACATGTGTATTTACCACATACGATCCACATGGTCAATCTCTCGAACACAACTTGTCAAAAATAATCACATAATAATCTCATAATGTAATATGTATACGACAAAATATGCGTTGCGATTGTAATTATCAAGAAGATTTCACTGATGGTTGTTACAACATATAACACCCATCAACTAGCCATTAATCAGTGAAATCTTCTTGGTAATTATAATACTACTACACTTTCATGTCGGCGTATGAATCCATGTGCATGATGTTTCGCTGCTGATATATGACTCACATTGCCGACAAATTGTTTATTCTGTGAGG
The DNA here is from genome assembly GCA_034700305.1 of Protaphorura armata. Taxonomy (NCBI): domain Eukaryota; kingdom Metazoa; phylum Arthropoda; class Collembola; order Poduromorpha; family Onychiuridae; genus Protaphorura; species Protaphorura armata. Next base: position 8,889 of record JAQIXO010000064.1, read on the forward strand.
TTCTTTTCCTCCGAAAACTTTTTGGCTTTTGAGCCACTTGTAATTGTGGCATAAGACTATCTTCGTACTGCTCTCTTTCCCTAAAAATAAATGACAACAATCAACAAATATTATCAAATCAAAGTATTCATTCATTCACTATAAACACAAGAATAAATTGACTTCTTGACTCACATAAATACTGATCTTCCGCTATCAGAAGAGTGAGAGTGACAACATGTGCATTGCCCATCTGAGCCGTCTATTCCTGAATCATTACTAGACGGAAGGGAAATCTCTCGAATTCCCGCAGGTCTGAATGGCTTCAATGGTCCCTGATCCCTGCTAGGGTCCGTTCCTATCTTAGGATTTATTAACCTTCCTGGTTTTTTTAGTTTTCTACAGTCTGGACAAATAGAATAACCATTTGCTTTTAAATTGTGAGACAATCGATTATTGTGGGAATGTCCATCACGGTGTATTTCTGGAGAATCTGTGTAAGTATCACTTGTATTTTCACTCGTCCCTTCACTCATCATAGGATCACCTGGTAGGGCCATTGGGAATAAAACTGGGCGGGCTGGCGGGTTTGTAATGGACCTTGACATCGCCATTTGTTTTTGGAGTCGAACTTCAACTGGCATTGTGGACATTCGAGGAAGGCGTCTTCGATGCCGTCGTTTTCGGCGAACACAAGCCACGGATATAGCAGCAATCAATCCACCGATAAAGATTACTGCAGACAGGGTCAGAACCGCTATTTCTCCGATGTATAAGTTGTAGTTCTTTCGACTGGCGGGTCGCTCAACTTCCGTCAAGTTTACCGGACGTCTGGGAGGGGATGTGAAGCCATGAATTATTCGTGGACCATCTTTAGTGGTAATATTTGGGGACGAGGTTGCAGATATTAGATCCACTTTTGTCTGGTTTCGCTTCTTCATTGGGACAACTACTTTCAGAACAGCTGGGGCCATGGTCACTCGCACGAGTGCTTCATTAGGTTCTAAAAAGAAATATTATAGATTGAGTACGGCCTTATCAAGTGCAGCAGGAAAACAAACATGTTTATACCCAGCGTAATCTTATAATGCAATTTTAATTAGAACAAATCGAAATGATTTACCCAAAAACCTATCCGCAATTTTGCTGGCTTGCCTCGTATCGAATCCCTTTGTTTGTTTTCTGTTTTGTGACCGTACAAGAAATTCATAAGTTTTTCCGTCATCCAACGCTTTTGTAATAAATAATTTTCCGGTGGTTGGTTCTATTCTAAACATTGTAATGACGTATTCGTCCCCTAAAAGTTCAAAATCATTTGGATACCGTTTATACTTCTCAGTCAAATTGAATTTAATCAAACTATGAGGAAATGTCACGTCCCGTTTCACTTGAAAAGTATAAACTTCTCGATCGAATTTCCTCTCCTTTGTCTGATTCTCTGGAGATCTTGAGTCTAAAATTCTAATCAACACCCATGCCGTTGAACTTAAACTTTGTTCCCCTAAATCGGAAGCTACCACTGTCACATTATACTCATTTTGCACGTCAAAGTCCAGTTTGGTCAGTGTAAAAATAGATCCATTTTTGGAGTCAATATAGAACTCTTTATGGTGATTGTGGAGATGGAAGAGAACTATACCATTGCCATTGCTTGGACTGTCTGTATCATTAGCATAAACCTGCGTCAAGAGTGCCCCAACGGGTATGTCATCTTTTACACTAGTCCGATAAATCGGTATAATTTCACCAGTGGCAGAATATTTCGCCGTACTCATAAAATTATAAAACTGTGGTTTCCCATCATTGATATCTAAAATATGAATGTCGATCTCCACGATTGACTCCATGGGTGGATTTCCTTTGTCAGTGGCCACGGCTTGAAATGTATATCTTGATACTTTCTCTCGATCTAAATCTCCGTCGACAATTATTTGTCCAGTCTTTGAATCAATTACAAACGGTAATTCTGTCTTCTCTTTTTCTTGTAGCCGGTACGTAATTTGGCCGTTCGGGCCTGAATCCCCATCTTTAGCCGATACTTTTCCAATGTCAGTTCGAGTGTAGTTGCCCTCAAGAATTTCGAATGTGTACCAAGGCTTTGAGAATACAGGAATGTGATCGTTCACATCCACAACAATAATTTTCACCCCAGTGTATGTTCTCAATCCTCCCCTGTCAGATGCGGTTAAATTTAAAGCATATTCCATATCGGGCCTTAATGGTTTCGCAACACTGATTTCTCCTGTTACTCTATCGATGGCAAAATGTTTCTCCTTGTTCCGACTAAAAAGATATTGTTTGTCTGTGAGATAACTAAATTTATCTCCGATGGCATTGCTGTTTTCGGATACTATTCGATAAAATATTTTGCTATTATCTCCCATGTCACGATCACTTGCGAGAACTCGGGCTATTCTCGAACCGACAGCGATTGTCTCGGGTATAACTATCGGTTCTGTATTGGATATTTCCACTGAAACAGGCTGTGATGCACTACTGGATCTTAGAAGTTCTCTTGGACCGGTTGTTTGATCCAGTTCTGGAGGATCCAGAACAATGTTTTGAACAAAAATTGGGGGGTTGTCATTCTAAAAATACACATTCAAAATTAATCAGAATAAAAAATTAACAAAGTCAAGAACTTTAGTTTGATTATACAATGTGTAATCCGTTAATATTACTTGATCATCTATAAAAATGGACAATGGGACTTTTGAAGACAAATTTCCAGAGTCTGTCGCAATTAGCTCCAGGGAGTAGAGTTGTTTCTCTTCTCGATCTAACAAAATATTTCCCACATAAAGTTTCCCTGTCAGTGGATCAACTCTGAATCTGTCTGCTCCGGCTCCTCTCAGTTCAATATTAAACTTTGCATTTGGTCCTTCGTCAGGGTCAACAACACTAACAGGAACGAACAGGTTGATTGGAGTACCAGGGTTTGAGTTTTCTCTCACATGTCCTTCATAATTTTTTTGCTCAAATGACGGTGGATTATCATTGGCTGGATGGCATTGGAAGGTGGTATCAAAGATAACAAATTAATGAAATGTATTATAGAATTCTATTGTTTCTTTCAACAAACTGAAACTGCACTTACCGTCTTTTACATTCACGAATATCTGATAAACCCCTTGACCCTGAATTACACCTCGGTTTTGTGATATGACGGTCAGCAAATGCCTGTATACAAAATTAAATTATGTACCCGAAATGCAGCGTAGCATATTTTCAAGCAAATCATCCTTTATATGGATGGTGCAATTTTTTCTTGCTGTCATTACCTTGCTTTCTCTTCTCGATCCAGTTCTTTCAAAGTGAACACTGTCCCATCTGTCGATATAGCAAATTTATCGCGAGCATCAAAGTTGGCTAATAGAAATTCCATGGCACTTGTGTCCCTCCCAGAACTCCGGTCTGCGAGTCCGAATTCTTTTCGAAGATTACCAACTACGGCACCTCCAACGTTTTCATTCACAAATAATTCAATTGGCTCTGGATGACTCCCGTCAGCTGCACCGTCCACTGGATCGACGATATGAATGCTGACATTCGTTGTGAGAGTGTGACGTGAGTCAGTAACATAAGCCTACCAATAATATTTAAGTGGTTTCAATGTAGAATTAAAGTTGCGGAATGGTAACTACTAAACAATTTTTAATGTTATTCAATGATTTACCTCAAAATCGTACTGATTACGAGGATACTTATGCAATTCGTCTACCACTGCAATTATTCCGGTTCTCTCTTCAATTGCGAAAGGAACTAAATTCAAACGACACTTACGTATAATGAAAAATTTCAGGAATTTGGAGAATCGTAGTAAAATATGATACTCACCGCCTTCGTAGTAACTGTGGAGTAAGTCATAAACAGTGTATTTTGGATCCAAATCCCTGACTTTGACTTGACCCACGCTTGTTCCGATTCCGACCGTAGTTCCAACCCTACCGGTGACAGTTTATATTCGTATATTTTACAGTTTATATTATATTGACAGTTTAATAAGATTTAAAAGGTGACCCTACCAAAATTCATAAGGTGAACCAATAAATTCTGGTGAATGCGTTGAACCAGCTTTCACCACATCTATTTGTACAACGGCGAGCGAGTAACGTCGCTCACTTGGATTTGACGGCTGGTCACCAGCCTCTACCAGTAGTGTGTACTGAAGTTTTGGTAACGGTCTCTCGAGTAAATAAATATAACCACTTTTTGAGTCAATTTCGAAGGGTAAATCTTCGACAGACCCATTTGACTTTTGTAAATCATACACAACTTTTCCATTCCCACCCAAATCTGGATCCTCTGCTGTAATCTTAGGATAAAAACCATGTAAGGTCAACATTCCGAGGCAAACGTGAAATTTTGGTAGCGTTTCAATTTGCACTTACTTTCCCCACCACGGATCCTATCTCAGAATCAATTGTTAGTTGAAACTTGTATAAGTTTGAGGGAACCCAGCGAGGAGAATTCTACACAAAAGTATGAAACTCGTTAATACTTAATTGGTACATCATTATGGCAAATTAGTTATTTTTTTTAAAATTACATCATTCGAGTCGAGGAGGTAGATTACAAGGCGTGCATGACTTTTCACCATACCAGCAACATTAGGTACTTTCTCCTCTGCAATTACTTTGAGTTTCACGGATTCAACTTTTTCACGGTCAAGTTGGGACTGATCCCGTACTGTCAACCAACCACTTTTTGGGTCAATTGCAAATGGACTAGTTCGTTCTTCTAACTTGTACGTAAACTCTGCATTTTCTCCCTGAAATCATATAAAAGTTAACAAATTCCGTAGAATAATATTTTTAGACAAATTAAGAAATATAGTAATTTGTGCACCTGATCTAGATCCTTTGCATACACTTGAACCACGCTAAAGCCATTGGGTAAGTTCTCCATGATCGATATATTGTAAACATCAACTTCAAAATTTGGAAAATTGTCGTTCTGTGTAACAAACACAAAGTAAATGGACAGTTTCGATGCTACGAGTGAAAATAAAATATTTTGCTATTATTGCTATTATCCCCCACGTCACGATTACTTGCTAAAACTTGAAACGCCTGTCGTTTCAGAAGTTAGGACGTCTGAGTCAAAGGCGATCCAGTCACAGTTTTTATCAAAAAAAAATAATAAGAAATTGACGAAGTGGGATGGGTCATTCAAATAATAGAAATCAATCACAGACAATTTAGATACAAAAAAATTAATAAATTACTAATCTGCAAGAGACTCAAGAGAATGATTGTTTCCTGAATAATCCTACTTTAAAGAGCCATGATCTATTTTGAATGACACTGCATAAACAAACAAAAAAAGCAAAGAACTGGAACTGGAAAATCAATTCATCACCAACCTTATACCTTACTAATTTTACAGTTATATTTCGGTTCGTAAATTCTCAAAACCCTTGGTGCACATTCGAAATTCCTGTGTCGTGGAAATCTCGTTCACGAAACCTATTCTCTCATACCTTGACAATCGCTGTGGGGACTCGATCGAGTAGCTCGTGTTTTAGCAAGTGTACACACGTGGTATGGGGATAATAGCAAAATCTTTAAAGAGAGATCTTACCAGGTCTATTACAGCTAACTCTACTCTGGCTAGACCAAATTTCGTAGGATCATCATTTTGGCGAGCTCTGATTTGTAGATCAAAAGTGTTGCTGTTGAGTGCTTCTCGGTCCACATCTCGTACCAAATAAAGTGTTCCATTCTCACAGTCAATTTCAAAATATTTCAATTCATTCCCTGAAACCAAATCGTACTGAATGGTTGCGTTGATTGCAAGATCTTGATCGTATGCAGCGATTGGAGTAGGGAATACAATTTCTGCTCTTATCGAGTCATTCTAAGAAATCATTGGAGTATGAATTACGAGTATGAATTAATTGATTCTGCGAACAAGTCCGTTGAGATTACAAAGTACAATTATAACTCTGACTTACTGTCAGCGGATATGATTCCTTAATTTGAGTTCGATACACATTTTTAGTGAAGATTGGAGGTAAGTCATCATTATCTTGAACGGTAACGTGTACAGTTGTAGTTGCAGACAAAGGTGGATTACCACGATCCTATAGATTATTAAATGAAAGTGTTATTTGTTACCAGACCCATTATATTGCTTTGCTCAATTAATTTCCGGTGCAAAATTTAATTATGAAGTGCAGCTGGATTGCATAATATTGAATTGAATGAGGCTTAAGGAGATAATAGAAAGATTAAGTCAATAATCGGAAGCTTATTAGCGTAGGTCCATTGTTAAACATAAGCATTTGCAATTGCATAGGGTTTGAGATCAAAAGCGTGTGGTTAACTAGTGTCTTGATGAATTAATTAAACGTTGGAGGTATAAAGTTTTTGTGTGTACATACAGATGCCATTATCACAAGATTGAAATCGTGTTCTCCGCCTGAGTCAAAGTCGAGAGATTTCTTGATAATCAGGGCGGGTCTATGACTGCTCTCTAAACCAAACTTCTCGTCTACATTTCCTCCAATGATTGAGAAGTGAATGTCTGAATTAGCTGTGTTGGGTTTATCCAGATCCACGGCACTGATCCCACGAAACACTGTCAGACCTGAATTACATGTCGAATACGATTACGATTGGGAAAATAAGATACTCGGAAGTATTCAATTTACCTTCCTTCAATTGAGAAACTTAAAACGTAACATATAAACTAAATACGTGTGTCTTGCATAAGCTTATGTCACACAGTTGAAAAGTAGGAATTTATTGAAATCCTGTGTTGTACAACCTGATGATTCAATATTTTTAACATTATCCGAAAATCATAATATTCCACCCATTGGAAATCAAATTGGTTATTGTACTGAATTGAATGGCTGTATGGATAATTATGACTTTAATAAACGATTCTCTGACTCTGTGCCACGAGATAAGATTTAAAAAGCGAAAAAAAATCAAATTTATTCTCCGAACATTTTTATACAGATTACCGTATTCACCTGTATACTAGGTCAATTATTTTAGAAGAGTTTATACGGGTTGATCATGACATGAATTCGATACGGATTGAATTTTGTGGTCAAGATATCTGATATAACACATTGGCATTACAGCTTAAAACAGCAAATCCGCATGTGAAAATAAATGGAAAACGAGTCAGAAAGATAACTCCGCGATTCTCTATAATAAACCGTTTAAACATTATTGTAATTTGATGAACTGATTGAATTACTTACCAATTGGTGTGAGCTCTTCCACCGTGACATAGTATGGAGCATGTATGAATGACGGTCTTTTATTGTTAATGTCCTCTACGTAAATTGTCACCGAGAGGAAGGAAGGTGTCTGTAAATGAATAATTAAGCCAAATCCATAGATATTTAAAGCAATATTATTTCTGAATCGCATGAAAAACCAAGGTGCCAAATTTTTGTGTAAAGTTCAATAAGACTAAAATATTCGGAATTTGTTACTTGAATTATACTCGTCACACGCCCACGGCATGGCAGTTTTGGTACATTATGCCTGAAACTTTATGAAATCGTTCAGAAAGCAGTGAACTAAAATGTTATCTGCGGAGAATCAAACGTTCTAAACGTTTCACGAAACACGAAAGCTCATTTCTGATTGATCATGCGAATTCTTTATAATTAAACGAATTATAGATCGATGTTGTGAGAACTGAACGAATGCCACCCATGAAGAAACCATGATGAAGGTTCATGAGATTTGTCAAATGTTAATAGTGAAAGTGTGACTCATTGCAAAAATTATGGAAAAGCAGAAGTCTAAAGTAGTGTGTCTATTTTTTGCCGATGGTGAAATGTCACATAAAGTCAAAAGAAATATATATGGGAATATTTTTGACGTACAGCTTCATTGTCCTCCGGAAAGCAGACCAAACGGAATTTGAGTATATTCTGTGGGCTGTCATTATCCACGATGTGTTCCAAACTTTTTGCAAGTCGAATCTCCACCATGTGTTCGTCAATCTCAGTGAAAGTGAAGTACTTGGCATCTTCACCCTAAAGGAGCAAGTACATTTCACAAAGTTAAAAAAAACAATGAAGAATTCACATAGTATATCATTGGTTTTGCAATTAGTAACCCAGCAGCGAACTGCGTTTCATACTTCACAAACCTACATTCTCAAAATAAGAAATACGATGTAATAAAATGTACGCATCATTATAAATCGACCATGTCAAAACTCAAATAAATAACACCATGTTGTCCTAAAGTTTAAACGCGATTAGTTACACTCTGGATTGCTAGTAAAAGGACAAAGATCACGATTACAATAAAAAGTGAAACTTTTTGGAATTCAACGGAGATTGCAAAATGTAAATTGGCTGAGGTGGTAGGGTAGAATTCAAATTGATTAAATTTATTGTTTAACCGTGCATTAGTGTGGAGGTGTAGACAATAAAATTATTTTCGGCTTGCTTACTTTGTCAATGGATTCTAACGTCAAATTCCGTCGCTGATGAACTTCAACAGTCATTACTCGATCCCCAATCCTTAGATTCTCAGGTATCCTGACAAAGCGTAAGTATTCCCCAATGGGATAAAATTGGCACCCTAAAATTCAAACAAACAGAAAAAACTGTAACATAATCAAATTTCTTGCGGGGGTACAATCAACATTTGCAGACACACGTTACTCAAATGTATAAATTAATACATTTTGTGTGGGTTAAATCCGTAACAGCTTAGTGATTTCCTGAGGCTTGAGGTTGAAAGTTACTCCTTGTGGTTTGAAAAGAAAAGAAAAAGAAGCCAGCAAAGGTAAATAAAAAGGTATACACATTTAAACGGAATGTTCATCAAATCGCTGATTCATCTGATACAGAAATTTCAAGAGTTGGATGAAAGATTCACTTCAAAAGATATAACCTACAGCAGTATAGATTTGTCTGCGTCATTCATCATTGGTAGCATTCACGGCATTAAGCATAAAGATACACACATGTGCCGAATTTAACAATGGTTTAAACTTTAGAGGAAGAACAAAATAAAATAGTAAACACAGAGAGGGACAAATGCACATGTACAACAGCGAACCTAAAGAATAAGTGAAACGCGACTTTGGACACTAAACTTCTCACAGTAAACATTTTATTTGCGTTTCTGTCCTTTGAGATAAAAAAAACAAAAACTGAAAGTATTTTACTGCGACAATCTCTTAGAACTAGATCAAGTCAAACACGCACGTCTACCATGCAGTCGGTTAGCAGCTTACAAATTATAAAACAATAAGAATTTGAAGTGCGGAGAGAACCAGCAAGCCGTACTGAATCACCAGTCAATTTGTAAAACGGGCCAGCTCACAGGATGTACCCGGCTGGCCTAATGTTAAGCCTAATCAACTGCTTATAAACGATTTCAGGTTGAGTTCTAGATTCGCTCTTTAAGAGATTCTAGATTCGCTGTGTAGGCGTAACTTATGAAAGAGATCATTTTAAAACATTAAATATTGTATGTAATCTCTAACTCGGCAAATAAGAAATATTGCAAAAATGTTATAATACATTGAAGATCATAACTCATGGAATATAAGTAACTCACCCATTTTTCCGTTCTTACTTAATTGGTTTGGAAGTTGGTTTAAATAACAATAAAATAAGTCATCTATGAATTTTACATAAGCAATCTTAATCTTCTTCATTATTCTTGAAAGCAACCGTCGGGGTATCATCATCGTGTTTTCATTGTATTATACCAAACTCAAAACAATAGCATAATTAAAACTCAACGCATGACGAACCCTTAGATAGATATCTATTCACTTTTGTTGCTTTTATTTCATGCCTACAGGAACAGAATGACACGAATTTCCTAACTCTTGTATTTAATAACAAATTTCATCTCGTTCCGTGAAACGAAGATGGGTTATTTCACAATTTATTAATTTTTTGTATCATAGTGATGGAAAACTAATATTTGGTCAGAGGCATGAAGCGTGCAAGGCAAAGATGAGTCAAAAACAACTTAACTGTATCGCGGCACATCTTACAATCAGATTTATTATTTTGCCCGTGTATCATTGTTATTGTTATTGTTGGATTCATTGTATTGTGGTAGTAATTGTCAGTGAAAACGGGTGTGTACAGCAATTTCGATATTCGTGAAGTAACAACTATCTGCCTATCTTTTTACAATAATTATGACCAAGGAAAACTAATACCATAACTTTAAATCTGGATCCACGATCCAACTCTACGTTAAATAAACCAAAATACCTTATCTTAATTAAAATAACAGGAAAGGGTGTAAATACAGTCTTATGGGGTTTGTAGAATTCACATCTAACGATAAGTGCTTTCATAGTATTACAGTACAGTACAGGGCGTGTCAACGCTATTGAGACACGTATAACACACGTACCGAGTTACGTATGGTGGTATGGTATAGGCGCTCATCAAGCAGTGAGATAAACAATTTGGTCAAGATTTTGTTCATTCGACATAAATGATTTTCGACATGTTGCAGATTTTGAAGTACAAAAGAAAACGGAGGCATGAAAGAAAGAGAAGCACTGTTTGGAATATTCAGTTCCTAATGACCAGCCCTGCTATTTCTCGTGCGACAGCTTACTTGAGTCTTAATATTATTCACAACACGCTTGTTTTAGTTTTCAGTAAGTTTAAAAATTGAATGGAAGAACGTGGGTGAAGAAATGCGGACACACTAAACCACATTTGTGAGTATTCAGTTCATACATTTCACTCTCACCTGAATCTTATTCTCGATTTCAACTCAGGATCAACCGGTTTGTTGACTTGACTTTTCTCTTCCTTAACTCATGAGAGGAAAAGTAATAAAACGAGAAATTAGACCGCAGCGTACACATGGAAAACACGCACCAACTGGTTTGAAGTGTAATGAAATTGATAAAATAGTCAAACGAGATCACACTGTAAACTTTGTTCCGAAAAAAATAACCAAACTTACACGAATAAGCGAGAGTGATTGTTATAGTTAAGCATACTAATTATTATCATCGTTTCATTTGTATGTTTATCGTAAACAGGGTTTGTGACAGACAATGTTAAAACTCTCACAGATATAATATCAGTCTTGTCAAATCCTGGTTTCAACATTACAAATAATTTCCCCCTGGCTGTCATTTCAACTCCGATGTAAATGCTGGGATTTTAAGTATACTGCAAAATAAATATTTCTTATTCCTTAGATATTGTCTAGCACCTTCTATTACAATTCCGATAAAATTAAAATTCCATGTCGTCGTTAACGGCGTAGCGATATTCCGCTATAAAATAATTTACATGTGAACGGAAGTATCTGCGGGGTACTTTTGATATCCCACATAGGATAATTTCTTATATTTGAATGACCCTTCTTTATGTCAATCCCGCGTATATCAAACATGTATTTTTTATATTAATTTTCCTAATTTTAATAATATGAACAAGTTTAAATTCCTTCTGGGCAATGGGTGTAATTTCCTTGGAGTATTTTTTTTCAATTGACTAAAATAACACTTCAAAGTCTGTCTATACGCGCTCTGTTTCTGCATGATGCAATTTCAACTAGCAAGGAAATTAGTCTATTCTGTAATCAAAGATCATGTGGAGCTTTTTGTGAGTGAAAGATAGAGCAGAGCAAGGCTTTTATTTACGCATCACTTGAGGAAATGAAAGAAGTCAATTGTCAAATTGAAATGAAATAGCATGAAATGAACAGGTGCGTGGTGGACAACATGACTTGACACGGACGACAAACCCAGAGAAGGATTTAAGGACTCATTTATTGAAAACTTGACTGCAGCAATTGCATTGTACACTCCCATATTAGTATCAGTTGCTCAATTCCTTTTTCACGGACATTAAGGTCAATGTTACTCAAATAAAAGAGCAATTCAAAGCACCTGTCTGACCAACTCCAAACTCCAAACTCTAATACTATCCTATGGCACTGTAATTGCAGTGTACTACTGGCACTTGCAATCCAATAGAAATATTTACTTTCGAATGAATGACTGTATTTATTTACTATTAGTGTGGTATTTTTTATTGCACATCGGGCTTATGGAGTCATTTCATCATATGGGTGTAAGATATCAAACATTATACCAAAAGGTAGTTTAATTTTTACAAGTCCAACGAACCGGTCAACAGATGAGTCTCTTGTACAAACACCGGAACTGATACAAACCAATTGGGAAAGTTCTTCATCATGTGTTCCAATATAATACTAATGTTACAATGCATGTCTAAATTGTACATGTGCTCAGACTTATATTAGACATTCCTTTGTACCATACAATTAAAGAAATTAGTTTATTTAGAGAAGAAGATACAACAACAGGAAGAGTTTTGTCATGCTTTACTTTACTGTTGTTCCTACTGTAAACAGAAGCATATTTCACATTTTGAGACCAACCAAGACTGTCATGATAATAGAGAGAATAAAAATATAATTTAAAAGTAAAGCGAATCTTCTGGGAGGAAGACTATACACAACAATGGAATGGATTATAATACTAGAATTCACTGGCTGAGAATCTTCCAAAATTGCCACGCTATTTATTCAAGTATGTAAGGAAAGAATAATAGAACTTCGTTGAAATGGACTCAAGCGTCTCAACAAACAAATTGAAACTTGGGTGGGACACTTGGAATGTACACTCGTTCCTTCAAAAGCAAATTAGCCAGAAAACTAATTTATTATTGTTGAGCAACTACCAACTGATATGATGGAATGAATGTCTACAAATGTTCTGAAAATTAGCTATAAAAGCATAATGTTAACATGCGTACGATGGTGCTACCAAAATAAATTAATTCATTCATTATCTGCATTCATTTCAACTTTTAGTTCAATCGACTGTTGAACGCTATGAACTTTAAATTCAATGAAAATATAAATCCGTTCCTTCCGCGCTTGACGTTATAAAACAATTTGATTCGTGGAACAATGAATTGCATTGTGTGTGATAATGGAAGGACGATGAAAAGTTCAACAAGTACAGGACTCAAACTGTCCAACCAAAAGCAGATTTTGTAGAACTGTACCATTTAATTTTTAATCGAACGAGTAATGATTAATTTAAACATTTACCCGAAAATCCTCAAAAACTAATTACTGTACATTATCCTTCCGAAATATATTTTTGGGCAACATAGTACCAGTAGTTGATCATCTTAAATTACTGTAGCCTCTGTCAAACTTTCATTTCAGAAGAACTCACAATTAAGAAAAGTGGGAAGGATTAATTGTCTGACCAAGCAGAAGTACTCTGGTCGTGTATGGAGAAACTAGCTGTAAATTAATTTTAACTAGTTCTCTGCCGCCGTCATGGAAAGAGTGCATAACAGTGAAGGGATGTAGTCGTTAGTTACTTATCATAATTTGCACGAGCGAATAGTCGTGCCATTTGTCGTAAAACCAAGTTATAAAACATGTGATTATGCGGATAAAAAATAACTTTCTTAGCCCTCCTTGATAGGTTACTATTGCTAAAGCTTGAGACCTGTGAGTGTCCTGTCAATTATACCTGTTTTTACAAAAAATCAAGTTAGCACTACTACTTGACTGGGTACATTATTTCATTTCGTATTGCTTTGAGGAGAAACGTAAACCTACTATTAACTTCTTTTTAGTGCTCCACTAAAATATACTGAAAGAGATAGTCAGTCGCACAAGTTGAAAGTGTGCCTGTAACTGTCCCATAATGGTTATAATATTTATGTTTTTAGGTTCCGTGTGCCGTGTCTCGTCCAAAAAATTCTTAAGGTAAAGCACGAAAATAATTGGGTTGTCTTATGATCAAAAATTCTCACGGACTTAATCTCTCCTTTTTAAACGGACTTATGGAATGACCAAATGTGGTTGTCGTTTTGTCTTAGAATTTCACTGAAAGTTAACAAGGAAATCGTTTTGAATGTAAAACGAGATCGTTTGAAGGGTAAACCCGACAGTTTACACGTTTGAAATCCGGTTTTTGAAACTGGCACCTTTGAAACAAAGGCAAGAAAAATTATTGCTAACTTGGTTAGTGGGTTTAAAATAATTACAATTGTGTAATGAAGTAATCACAATAGTTTAGCAGACTTAAATTTTATTGCCTTGATCGTACAAAAGAACATAGAATCGGAACAATTCTCTTCGGTATGGTGTAACTTTCCTAAAAAAACTTTAATGGATACATATGGTAAATTGTGACACGACTGCGACTGACGCACGTGTTTTTTGGTCTGTTCTCGACCTGGAAGTTAAGTCACGGAGAACATTAAGCAAAGGCTCATTAACACAGTGAACTGTGTTGACAACCTAAACCATATTTAGAGGAGTAATAATTAGAAGGCGTATATGAATTAATGTCATTTCATTTCATTCTGCTGTAAAAGAAATACGAGTGCGACGGCTGCAGTTCTTTAAGGATTTGCGATTGTGATATGCAAATTCAGGTCAAGTCCACAAAAGATAATGCTGGTTAAAACAGAGAACTGTGTAACGTACATGAATGAGTACCTGTGCTGTATGTCATTTAAGGGAGGAAGTCAGCTTAAGTAAGTTAATTTCCTCCACCTAACAAAATACCATTAAAGCCCAAAGCACAGCACAGCAGTCAGTTTCGACAGTTTCAATTTACTTGAGACACAGAGAAAAAAATTCCTGAGGAATGTCGGTCTTGTGCGATTAAACACAAGACTTCACTTCTGTCGCATGTCCTGTTCTGTCATGTAATTCTCATTGTGAATATGATCTAGGAAAATTCCGAGTTATTAAAGTAAAACACACCGTTAGTCGACTCGGCTCAGGTAAATTTCGTGCGACGCGACATGAGCATGACATGTAAATATATGTTGAGCCATTCTTAATTTTTTGTGTGTGTAGTGTGATGTTACTTGAGAACATTATTTATTATTCATTCATAATCATGGAGATTAATGAGTCATCCTTCCTTTGCTCACCCAATTTGAGTTACTCATCTCTTTCTCTACTTATGAATTTAAAATATGAGGCACTAGACTAGATATGATATTTGGTGTCATCCTTCCTGAGACAAAAGAACGGGGTTCCTAACATGAAGCCGTATTTTTGAGTGCAGTTCTTTTGATTTTAGTATGATGGGAAATGAAGCATGGAAATTCAGGTGCACTTGAATTTTCAAAAATAACTATAGAGTCCTACGTCGCACAAATTCAGAAAATACCAAAATTACCTACAGATATTATACTATTATCAGTTAAACACAAAAAAGTTGAGTTAATTAAAAAATATTTTATGTAACTTTATGGACGAACTGACTAGAACTATTTTGATGACACCTCCTTTAATATGTATGCATTTTTAAGTTACGACAGGTTTTTGACACTATCGAAAACCTATCAGCCCATTGTAACAAATAGGTTGATCTATACCAGTCAAAATTATTACGTTGAGCAATTGAGGCTTGCTGGTGACGCAAGGGAATTTATTGTATGCAACGGAACATCAGATCTGCTACAGAACATGGAAATATAGTAATTTCCAATCCAATGCAGAAGTTTTCTTTTAAAACTATCAATTTAGAAAGATTGAGCCCACAGTGAGTAGGCAAGGGCATAGCCAGTACCATTAATATTACACATCAGCGGACAGACTACACTAAACTAACCAATTATATTCAAGGGAAATCAATAATTACAACTGTCAAAATCTAATGGGAGTTGCATTCTAGCACTAAAATACACAACGATAAAGCAGCATGCAGGAGGACAGGAGATACCGTTTCGCGGTTGCACAGCACAGGTGTGTTTTGAGTACATGTAACAGTCCGCGACACATCAATCATGTTTACCACTAAAATCAAATATTAATTACATTAAATCACTAAAACATTTGGAAGGAAGCAGCGGTTGAGCACGAAACACGATTTATGTTTCTCATGTTTCCACCTAGCTCTGCTACTTACAACTCGACACAGCACCGTTCGGCACAGCATTGCATTTCAAATTTAATACGCACTTTCAACAAATTTCAATTAGCGATACGCCTTCTACTTAAAGAAATGTAGATTTTTCAATTTCACGGGTGAATGCTGCCCTTTTACCTTACATTAAAATTTTTACATTTAAAGTGGCGTGATCACGAATTGAAGGGACTTGAATTAGCAGATGACCGAATATCTGTAATTGTAACCTTTCTTGGGAAACCTTAACGATGTTTAGCGGAAAGAGCTTCTGTCCAATGCGACTTCAGGCGTTAAGCAATAATACGATAGTAAATTTATAGCTATAATTCGCCTCTTCTCTGTCGCATCTAGCCGTTTATATCACTCGTGATTCTTTATAAGATTACGAGTGAATGAATGAAATTATTTTTCTAACATTCGTACACTCGTGTAAGGAGTCGCTTTAATTTAAAAAAGAGTTAATACCAATACTCGATGTAAACTTGAATGGTTGGATAAGCTAAGATTAACTTTCGGCTTGCTTCGTTTAAATGTGTGTCCAAACATCAAATATATAACTGGGTTATAGACAATTCTTGATAACTGAATGCTATGTAGTTAAATCTTGCGTGTCTTAAAGCGAAGCATTTTAGTGCAACTTTTGTAGCGAGCTCGGCCGTCGTTTGGCCTGAAGAAGGGCGAGTGTCACTAAACACCAAGGTACTCGGGCTAATTTAATATTTTTGCAGTCCGAACAATTCCTTCATTCGCAGATAATTTAACATAATCGGCATAATATCAGAATTCAGTTGAACCCATTTGTTAGGTGTTCAACAAGGATTGATAATCATTTGTAAATACCTATGTCGAGCAGATAAAACAAGACAATTTGTATGCAAGGGGAAGGAGCTAAGTAAAATGTTCCCATCAATCTTGCAATTAGTTAGTAATTTGGGCTAAGCAGCTTAGTTTAGTGAAAAGTTTTTTGTCTGAAAAACTAGTAATTGCAATTCGTCTCATCATTTTTTGTCTCCATACATACCTTGAGTGAAGACGGCATATTGAATGGCTAAAACAAGGAGAATGAGAAGTCGTTGAAGAGATGTTTGTCGCTGGTACAATCGTGAGAAGTTCATTGCAATTTTTCCACTTGCGTTCCGCATCCAATTCCCAATTCTCATTCTCATCATCATCCTTCATCGAGCCAATAACTACACTTCATTCTTTTAACACTTTTCACATTTTCTCCAAACTTTAATTTTTACTGTTTGTTCTTCTTTCCAGAACGAGGTGACGATAAGGTGTAGGTGACATTAGTCAATTTACTGTTTGAACCGTCCCATTCACGTGTTTACTTTCATGTGTTAACAGTGCAGGTTTTTTGTTGAATGGTACGGACTACTGAAAAAATAGAAACAAAATTTTAGCACGCTTGCACAGCTTGCAGTATGAACCCAGAATTATTGTTTTAGGGAATGTTGTACTTGACTTTTTATAAATGAATCTTGGAACAAAATGTAAAATTGTAGTATAATTTGATTGTCAGCTTTAAAGCCAGTCGTAATTACACAATCAAATCAGGGAGTGTAAGAAGCATTGATTCACCAAATTCTGAACAACCGCCTTGTCTTTTCAACTCATTACTATCAGAAAATGGAGATTTTCTCCATTCTATCGAATGGAGAAAGTGCGAGAAAGTTTTGAATCGAATTTCCATCATAAGGTTTATTTGGTGGTCCGCTACCTTCGCGAAATGGGTGAAATCAAATATCAAATCAGCTATTTTTATGATGAAATTGTCCTGAAGAAGGAAAATTTATCATTCTCAAGAAATAACTAAAAAAACGAAATATTCTGTATTATAAAACTCGACCTGAAAGTTCTAAATTCCAGATGACTCTCATCGGCAGATCAAAATATGCCCGACCTTTAGCACTTGACACGAATTTCTTTTTCCTGTCCATTCGAGCTTTGGAAAGTTTTGCATTATTAGACGCGTCTAAGCTCCTTTAATTATATGACAAGAGTTCATTGTTATGTTTATTATTAGGCATATTTTTGAGGAAGTGCGTTAGCTCAGGCACACTACCTTTGTCTAAATTGAATCTAGATGAAAAGGAAACGAGTTGAGTTGTATGGATGAGTTATAAAATACGCTCAAGAGATAAGAAGATGAGTTTACACATGGAATGGAGACGAGTGAACCTTCTGACTCTTTTCATTTCATGGTGCCCTGTTTTTCAAGCTCCAAATCACGTCTCTCTCATTGAAGCTCAATACAAAACAATGCTTGAATGTTTTTGAGAACAAAGATCACTCCTTTACTCAAGAACCCCTTCCTATACCAAAAATACTGCAATTAATTCCCATTAACACCATGTTTATTTCTCAAAAGGTAATCCGGGGTAACTTTTTATACAAGCTCATCATTCCTGCCATGAATCACCTCAAAACGAGCATATAATTTTCATCTCGTTACAATATTATTATGAATTTTGACGTTTCTCTCACAAGTTCATTCAGTCAGGATTAACCCAGTTTGTAAAGGCTGGGCTGAGATGAAAGAAAAGTGTTTTAGCGTGGTCGCGGTCGTAATCTATATTTAATGTCCGGACGAATTTCTTTCTCGTTTCAAGGATATAGTACACTAACAGAAAATGATTTTGAGCTCGATAATGTCAAAAAATGTGTTTACCTTCTTGTACTTGCACTCAACATAAGCCAATACATACCAATTTTCCGTTTAAGACATTTAGTTCATACTATATCGGGCTAATTAAGTTCTAAATAGCCGGTATGAATGATCCTGCCTTAGACGCAAACGGAACCGCACTTATTTTGTAGTCCGAGTCCGAACATCACTGACACTTACAATTAGTACGTTGCGCTGCGCGTATAATTAACTCAGTCAAATTCTGACAAGTTCCACTGAATTACACAAATTCATGATCACGATAGAGGGAATTCCACAGAAACCCTTAATAAATAAATTGTCAGGGATCACAAAGATTGGCTGAACAGTTCTCGTTTGCTTCAATTAATTAGCGAAAGTTCACAAGGAGCAGTGGCAGCGGAATGTGTTTAATTCGAGAGATGCAGAAGACAACAAGATGAGAATTAGAAAATCAACTGATGAGACTAGTTCAACTAACTCGTCCATTAGGTTAGTTTTTGCCAAAAACGAAGACTAAATGCACAGAGTGTGATGTACATACAATTCTACGTGCATTCAATTTGCACCCTTCTTTCACTTCACCCCTTTAATACTGCATCAAATTTTGTAAAAGGTAAAGAAGGTAAGTCTTAAATGAAATCTGTAATCCACCCATGTTGAATCCACTTGGCTACTGCTTTAAACTGTGAAACAACAGTATTTGGTTTTGGGGGATCTCGACTGTACTGACTGTGTTGTAAGAAATTAGACTGACTTTGATTTGGTACGAATGTTTTATTCATGTTAACACTTTGCAGTGATAGCAGGCAACCTGTGATTACATTGTCGTCACAGTTGGAGATCTTTGTATTTAAATCATTTCCTCGAGTTTAAATTGTCAATTTTGAGTAAATGGTTACAATTTGTTTCATTGGAGTGTTATTATGATGACTTTGAATTTCACACCGGTACTTACGCTTGATTAAAGAAAACAAATAGGGACTACATGGGGAGTATTCTCTTGAGAAACTAATTTTGATTCGTCTTTGTCAGATATGAATATATGAATGGTTAGACAAAACAGTTATTTCAGGAGTTTGCAAAAGGTCACCCAATTGTAAACATAAATAATATAATGTGCGCTCTCAATAAAGCGTGAGCATACGATTTTTAAAATAAAATAATATATTTGAGTGCGGAATAGCTTTTAATGCTTGGATTTAGAATTCCGATTAGCTTTAACGTTAGTCTTCCTTGTTAATTAGCTCAACTCAACGAGTCATATTATTGTTCTTATATATACGCATTAATTAACTAAAAGTGTCACGCTGAATTAAACTGTGGACAAGGAATCATACATAATTTGGATTGATAAGAAATGCTGTAGCATCGTAACGTCTAAAGTTTGCAAGATAGGGCGGTTCATAACTGTACAGCCCAACCCGAGGTTTTTCAGGCAATATGAGATATAAATTTTGCTGATAATCCAGTGTATCATCATGAATTCCTTCATAATTATTTCGTGGAAAAGGTACATCGTGTATTCGTTGCAATTTCAAAATTCGGCTTAGGAGTCATGATTATGATCCACCTTGTGCTAAACGTAACGTCAACGAGGTAACTCGTTTCTGATAAAAAATGTTGAGGTGAAACAGACAAAGGTTACGCTTGTACTTGTACTGTATGACGGACGACGGTAGGCGTTGGCAGGGTAGTTAGTTAGAAAGTCAAGCGTATTCAGTAGTTTAGAATTTATATGGAATATAAGGGAATCAAATTCCTAAAAATACATCCATAATATAAATACAGTTGAAGAGAATAAGAACAGAAGACCTTCATTGACAATGAGCAGTTCTCTTCTTGAGAAAAAGGATTAGGTTGAGTTCACTTCACCGCAGCTCATAGCAGGCAAGGTAACCTCTGACTGACTGACTACTCGTTTGCCACCATCCATTTTTATGCTCCAAAGAATCTCAATTTCAATGAAATATTCCTAAAGATTTATAAACACGGATTTCGCTTCAGGCGCCACAGTGAATTCTTCTTCAGGTTGAGTTATTTCTCACAGTGACCGTCGTACAAAATTAGGTAGAGCTTTCCAGCTTGTATAACATATCATTTCAAGTTATCCCATCCCAGAATCCCAGATCACACACTCGCATTTTTACACATGTATTCTCGTAAAAAATTCATATGGCATAACCACAGTAATATGGGCGTTGTCTGAAATTCATCCGAACAATTAATTCGGTTGACTAACTAAGAATAATGAAAATATTGTAGTTTGGTAAGAATTCGACCGGATAAGTCAAGGTCAGTAATAAGTATGGCCAGGAATCCGTGGGGTGGCTGGAATTTCAGTGAGTTCAACCATAAAAATGAGTGAAGAGTAGTAACATTTTGAAGTTTGAACACGGGGAAAATAATATTCTCTGTACCTTGCAATAAAAAATTAACTACACACACGTGTTTGAATGCAACGGAATGCACGGATGTTTAATGGTTTTTGCTTCAAAAGATAATCAATTGTAGATTACTGAGTACAAAATGTATTTACATAAAATCTCCCCATTAGCGAGACAGTACTTTTTTTACAAAAAGAAATGCGTGGTCTGTCTGGTGCAGTGCAGCTCGTGCAACTGTACTTTTCGTTTCGATATGCCTGCGTATGCCTCTGCCAAGAAATACTCAATGCTGGTTTTGTGGTGACTCTTTTTTTATTTGAGAGATGATTTACACCATAAAAAGAGTTTATATAATCTTGAAAATTTTGGTTTGAGGTTTATACCTTCTTTGCACACTTGATTATTAATCCAGGTTTAGTTCACTTCTATTGCACATCTAAGCAAAGAGTAAATCGAAGAAAGGAGAGTCAAGGATGCTGTAAATTAAATGGTTAAAGTCTACCTGAACGTGGAGATAAGGTCAAGAATGCAATGACCACAAACACATTGTTTGACGAACGTTGATACGTGTCGCATTTTGTCACCCCCTCACGTTTAGAATGAGGGCCATGAACAGATTAATTAACAACGTGACCTCTCATTGCTATAATACAACTCCACACCTTTGACGCTAAGAAACTGTGATCTGGTTAAATCACTTGATCAACCGCAAAGACTTCAGACAGCAATCAAGCAGGGTGGCGACTATAAAAGTGCATAAATATATTTGAGGGTTTTTACGTTAAATGAAATCATGTAATTTTGTTTAGAGTGCCAGGTTTTTTTTAAAGAAAAACTTTATTACAATATAAAGATTCACTTATTCCATTGTGCGTATGTCTCTGTAATAATTTGATCCTCAGACACGTTTAACAGTTCTGAGGTTCTGACTCAGCTGATTAAGTTGACCTGCTAAAAAGCAGGTATTTTTCATTGCAGTGAACAAAGACTACGTTCAGGACAGGTTATAGAAAACTTGGACTGGTTTTTTCTGTGTTTCTCAGTTTAAAGCTCTTCTCGATCATTCGAAAGTTTATTCATATGACAAATAAATCAATTTAACATGTCAATCAATCCTTTTCAATTTAAAGTAACCCCGTTACAATTGTGGTGGGATTGTTTTGTGCATGCCAAATTCGCGTGCAGTGAGGAGACAGACAGCTGGATAATGTTATAGATTCCAATTATAGTGGTCTACTATGCCTATTACATCTTTAATAAAATAAAATTTAAATTAATGCAAATAATTCAATATGAATTGACCAAATTGTCATGGCTGTTCTCTGAACTCTGGATACATCTTGAATACTTAGACGCAAGCATAACACAGAGTTATACGGTCTAGATGATACTTCGGGTTGGGTCTAAGGCGATCTTGTTATCATTTTGTAGTTGTTTGTGAAGTTCATCTTGTGCATGTATACAAATCATACATAGTATTTAAACCTGAATCGGAAATGCCTTGGCACTGGCACTACTGGTAGTTCAGATCAGTGGTGTTGATGTTTACGTGCGCGTGCTGTACCGATTTTATCTTTCTGGATCAATTCTGTGGGATCCATACTAATGACCCCGACCAGAAACTGTAACACAAACAATTTTGGAATCAAGTCTGGCATAATCTCAATTCGTAAAAGTACTTTGTAAATCAGATTACAAACAACAAGTAATAAACAAGAGCACACCAAATCTGACCCTAAAAGTCTAGAAACAATAAACGCGTACGAATAAAGAAAGTTTATGTGTAAACATAACGTACAAATTCTTAAGCATCATGTGCCAACCCATACAACCGGATTTTTTGTATGTTAGTATTTGATCAGAAAACCGATTACCTAGCCAGACTGATTTCCTAAACCAATGACAATGACGAATCTCTGGACTCGATGTTAAAACCAACTCGGAATTCGTAATCAGTAACACATTGAAAGAAAGGAAAGGTGAACCAATTGAGATGATACAGCATCGGAGTGAAAGCCCATGTCATTATTACTTTGTTTAAACTGTTTTAGTCCAAAATAACGGTGTTAATTTAAGGTATTATAATCACATGTCCAATACAAAGCAAAACTGAACTTGCTAATTGAACATCCATAATCACTTCGGAAATGTAGTGATTTCCGTGAAAATCGAATCAGAATGATTGCCCGTGGATTAATTTAAGCCTCATTTGTGCTTGCATTAAGTCTTTAATTTTTAACGCAAGAAAATAACAAGGCCCAACTATGTATTTCATGGTTTCCTTAAAACATGTTTTTCGGTAGCTCCATTAAAAATGCCCGGACTGTAGTGGAAGACATAATTATTGAATTCGTATTGTTAGCAAATTGTGAGATCGAGCAAAAATTTCAAGAAAAACATGAGACGAATAATCACCTTGTGCAGAAGCATTTTAGTTTACCAGAAAATTGCTACACAAAGCCTGATATCGCAAAGCGAAAGGGCTACTTTTTAACTTCCGGTTAGGTTGGACTGGAATGAAAATTATTCAACCGCTAACCTTCCGAAAATATTATGCGTCAAGTAAGACTTGATTTCCTTCGAAATTTTTCGGTAATTTGTTTTGGTTCACCCATGATATGATTTAGTAAGATCGAATCTAGATTGACATCCCAGAAATCCTGATGTTGCGGCATTCCCGAGATTTCTACTCCTTTCCCACTGTACTCACTTCTATGCGCTATGCTGATTCCATGAAGTTATAAAAAAATACAAGGTAAACTCATGTCGACTCGGTAGGAAATCTTTGAGTCTTGACAAAAGAAATAACTGAACTTTTGAATCCGTTGTGTGTGTTGAATGAATGAATGTTTGAGGAACAAGAGAGTTTGAGTGTAAACGTTCCAGTTGATTTATTAAATACAATAGCTATTTTACAAAGTGAAAATAGTTGGTTATTTGGTATAGTACATTTAAGTTTAAAACAGCAGCGTTTGTATTAATTTTTATTGAAGCCTAGTCCTCCATGTTATATACAAAGTCACATATCACGCAATGGAGTCTTTGTGCAATATGCAGCGTTTGATAACATCCAAATATTTTTTAATGTGTTCAATTTACTTGGAGAAACCTGACGGAACGAAAGCCATCATTACATTACATATACTATACATACGTACCACTAATGCATTTCCCTTTTTCGTTGCACTGAGCAATTGTTTGTAAAATATCGTCTTCTTTCAGAATCTCTCAGAAATTAATGCTAGTACTCAATTCAATATTCAATCCATTTCATTGAATTTCACTCTTTACAATTTCTTGTGAAAGAAACACACATGCTAAAAACGATATTTTGTTATAAGCCACGCCACAACACATCGCATCGCATCGCATCGGCCAAAAATACAATTTCATCCAAAACCAAGTATAGCGTGTAGTTATTGCTTCTAGCAGTCTCAATTCAATATAAAGTAACATTAAAATTGAATCATATTTTTCAATATGGTTCAAGGGGAACAGATACTAATTTATTTAAGTTCGTAAATTGAGTCACTGATGCAATCCGTGCAATTTGGGGAGATTTGAGTGATACATTATTATTATTATGTTCTTATTTTAGATTGTCCAAATATTGACACAATCTGTTAGTGAACATGAAAATGCAATTGGAGTGAAGTGTGGAAAATATACATAATTGACCTCAATAAGAGACTGTCACTGTCGCGGCCGCAACGAATAAATTGACCAACTTGGCCAATGTGGGAGAACCACGAACGAACCTACCCTGCAGTAGGCAAAGGTAGTAGGCATATGTGGGCCTGGGCACATGTATAAAAAATCCAACGATGTCGGCACGGGCGTACGAAAGAAAGTGAATATTTCTTCCAACTCGTCTTTTTTGTAACATATAATTTTTACACTCAGAATGGTCGAAAACAACAACGGGAGTGTGGATTAAATAAATATAACTGAACCACTAACCATGAAACGTAACACTACAAAAACTATTGGCAAATCCAATTAATCCTTTCGTTTTCCCTCAAATGAGTCAACCGGAAAGTCGTGCAGTGCAAATCAATTTATTAGCGTACTAAAAGTTCTTGCGTCTATTCCAGTTCCAAATGTACATAAATTGTGAGGTTAACGGTTAATCTGCACAAAAAGCATTTGAAGATGCAACCTTTATTGTCTTGCGTCATTTGAAAAAAAACTCACAATAAAATATTATAAGGCACACAACAGAGTAATCGGCACTCTATGCAAACTCAACTCGAAAAGTTTGAATCGTAATTACCCAATGGGAGAAAATACATTATTAAAGTTATATAATTTCGGCCATTTTGGGGAATCCTCATCCTCATGCGTCATGCGTTGATATCCGATTCTTTAAACAATAATATGACATTGGTTTTAGTAAATAAATAATATGTAGGTATCCCCGGCGGTATATGATCATCTACGAACACTTGGCTTTTCAAGAAATTACTACACAATTACTCAACTTTTAGTTTGAAAACATGAATTAAATTTCGATCTGATGATAGGAGGGTAAGAAATTCGAAGAAATATTTTATTCAAATGTTTAATTAAAATCAGAAAACTGTAAAAAGGCATTTGTCAATAAAGAGCCTAATTCTACGATATGCCATTTCAAAGTCTTATTAATCGTTCTATAAAACATAGACAGGTACGACTTTGTGCTTTGTGTTTGTCAACCAAAGCGTTTTAAAATCACCGTTCCCTGCAAAATTGGAATACAACCACTAACTGAACACTTTACAAAACTAGAATATAAGAAGAGAGTTTAAAATTCCGGGACATGATAACTAGTTAAAGTAACCCTCGGAATTCTGCGGGGATCGTGTAATTTTTTGAAACATCATCCAAGTCCTGAATATCCATTTCAACTCTGTAGTACGTACAACTTTTGTCGGCGGGAGTAATTATGCAAATGTCCTGCAGAAAATACAAAATAAATATACAACCATTGCCTTAAAAAGCAATTATTAACTAAAACTGAAAGTTGTGACAACTTACCATTAATTTTCTCATTGCATTTCGAATATCCGTTTCACTGATTTCTCTTGCCTCAGCAGCCTTTTGAATAATGTCATACAGAATATTAAATGTAAAGGTTGGGTTGCCGCTGTTGACGGCTTTTAATATCCCCAGCACCTAACGTATAAAATGAGAGCTTGAACAGATAATATTTGCTTATAAAACACTTCTCGTTATCATGTCGTGTTAAAAAACTCACTATGAGTAATTCAGCCAAATTTAGATCGAAGCACTGGTCTTTGACTCCATACCCTTGGATAGTGGACTCATAAATTTCGGTAATCAGATCAGGAGTTAAGTCGGAATCACTTTCACAGTGTAAGCAAATGTCGAACTAACAATTAAGTAAAATTCTTTTAGCAATTCTTAGACATTTCACACCAAACAATATCTCTTACCCAAAATTTACAAAGGGCTCCAATTGAATTGTCGGAATGATGTAACTGTCGAAGAACTTTAACAACAGAGTTTTCGCTGAGTAGTTTCTTCATATGGTTATTCCATTTCTTGCTCTATTGAGAAGAAATAAATAACGTCGAATTTGCCTACGAGTTTGTTTGGTTACTGATAAATAAATGTATTCAATATTTTCACTAACCAGTTCCAGTTGTACTAGTCCCAGTGCAAAATTCTGATACTCCTCGAATTTCAACGGTTTGAGGTAAATGATTCGATGGCTAAACCGAGATTTGACACGTTTCTCGAAGAGTTCTAATATCTCTTGACAGGGTGTCATTCCAATAATACAGATTGATTTCTTCAACAAATAAATAATTTAAAATGTGTTACGTTTTTTAGTTGGAAATCGTCTAGGTTTGTTTAACTAACCTCTTCACTTCGTGCAATGTCGAACAGATTATAAAGCAATGCTTGCCCCGGGTGCTCGCAAAATAATTCAATCTGGTCCAAAATTATTATGACTGCTCTTGAGCTAGCTACTATTGCTTCTTTAAGAAAAGTTAATATTTCCGTCCGACCTAAAAAAAATCACCAATTACCAAGAAAGATCCGAGTCAATTTTTGTTATGTCTAAACCGATTTACCTTCAACAAAACTCTGAGTCTCCATAAAACTAGCATATTCATCTCCGATTTTCAGTTGATAACTCAATTCTTCAAGCGATGACATAAAATCATGGCAAAGAATTCCACTCAGCCTAATGATATGGCAGGACGTTTCGAACTCAGGATTACAGGATAACTCGGAGATGACGGATTCAACGAGCTGAAAAATAGAACAAATGCATGCATTTCTCGATTTAGCAGTACAATCTGAAAAACAAATCTGTAAGTGTAATTTCTTACCGTAGTTTTTCCAGAGTTCCTGGGTCCATTAATTAGGATGGAATTACTCCCTCGATTTAAAACAACGTCAGCTATTATGGCTTTTAGTTCTTGGCCCTTATCTTTGAAACAAATTAAATCCCGCGGTATATGCGTTGAAGGTACACATTTATTTCTCAACTTCGCAATCATTTCATCATCCATGTTTCTAGAAATTTAAAATTACACTATAAATTCAGAAGTAAATCAAATCCAAAATCATTAATTCACATATAAAGAACCAGAAAGATGCGTCAAAATTTTAAACAATGGACGCAAAAAGTGGCAAGCAAGTGGAAATTGTGGTATCAAGTTTCAAGTATCAGTACTCAGTATATATGGGCCGAAGAATTCTGTCCTTCGACTCGATGCTCGACTTACTAATAGTTAAGAACACACCGAAATTCATACTGTTAAAGAACAAATAAAATAAAAATTTCTTTGACATTTTTTAAACTGATCGTGTAGTAATTATTCGTGAGCAGTGATTTGGTTTAAATAAATTTTTATGCCTATGTATCGCATTGTTTTTGCATTACAGGCAGACTTAGAATGTAGAGAGAAAAATGAACTTAAACTTACGAATTACGACGGAATATATTTTTCCTCTCAAAATCTCGAAAAAGGTAACGCTCCGGCAGGCAGTATATGTTCGAAACCTAAATAAGGGTATTTACAAATTACGAAAGATATAATATCACAATTTCACAATCGAAATTTTATAAAATGAATACAAAAATGCTAAAAAGTAGTTGAATACTTTCAATAGCTTCAATTGCCCAGTTTTCCCGCGTACGTTTTAACCCGCCAACCTCATGTATTTCGGGTGCTCCCAGTTACCGCCCCAGCGCCACCCAGTTACCGCCCCAGCGCCCCAAATCTCCAAGTTACCACCCCAGCCCCCCAAATCTCCCAGTTACCGCCCCAGCGCCCCAAATCTCCCAGTTACCGCCCCAGCGCCCCAAATCTCCCAATTCTCGTTGATAAATAAATCCAACGCCCCAAATCTCCAAGTTACCACCCCAGCGCCCCAAATCTCCCAGTTACCGCCCCAAATCTCCCAGTTACCACCCCAGCGCCCCAAATATCCCTGTTCTCGTTGATAAATGAATCCAATACCCCAGCGCCCCAAATCTCTCAGTCACCGCCCCAGCGCCCCGAATCACCCAGTTCTCGTTGATAAACAAATCCAATACCCCAGCGCCCCAAATCTCCCAGTTACCGCCCCAGCGCCCCAAATCTCCGGTTACCGCCCCAGCGCCCCGAATCACCGAATTCCAATTATTTTGAATTTGAATTCCGATTATCGAATTCGAATTCCGATTATTCGTATTTTGAATTCCGTTATAGAATTCGAATTCCGATTATTTGGAATTTGAATTCCAATTTTGAATTCCAATTCCGATTATATAGATTTTGAATTATGTTCTTGAATTCCAATTCCGATTAATCTGAATATGGATTCTAATAATCCAATTCCGATTCCGATTATTTTTATTTCGAATTATGATTCCAATTTGAATTAAAATTGAGCCAATTGTTATGAATTTTATGAATTCGAATTCGAATTCGAATTATCAGCCCTGCTCTAAACCAGATTTCCCCATTCAATGTGCTGGGCTGGTAACATGGAGATTTGGGGCGCTGGGGTATTGGATTTGTTTATCAACGAGAACTGGGTGATTCGGGGCGCTGGGGCGGTAACTGGGAGATTTGGGGCGCTGGGGTATTGGATTCATTTATCAACGAGAACAGGGAGATTTGGGGCGCTGGGGTGGTAACTTGGAGATTTGGGGCGTTGGATTTATTTATCAACGAGAATTGGGAGATTTGTGGCGCTGGGGAGGTAACTGGGAGATTTGGGGCGCTGGGTGGTAACTGGGTGATTCGGGGCGCTGGGGTGGTAACTGGGAGATTTGGGGCGCTGGGGCGGTAACTGGGTGGCGCTGGGGCGGTAACTGGGAGCACCCATGTATTTCATAGAAAATAAATCGGCTTATATAAAAATAGGCAGGATTAGAAATCAGAAGATCTGTCCCAAGGTCACGGCTCTTAGCCAATACTTTGGTCCCAATTTAATTTATCAGAATGACCCCTGCTTGGCGGTGACCTTTGACACTAGAATTATTACGTAACTCGGGCGGACAGTTAAATTTTCACTTTATCGGCAGAATTTAGCAAAGCAACGTCACGCGTCTGACTGATCGTGAAATTAAAATAAAATTACTGCATGTGGATTAATTTCTGAATTTTGAAAAATTGAAATATGTTGTCGAACACACGTCTTTTCGTTTCCGGTGGCCGGTACGCCGTGCAAACTGCGAGTCGAATTTTATTCAATGGACAACAAAGACAATTTTCAAAAAGTAGTCCAAGTCTAGGGATTCAAAAACAAAGTTTTAATCACAAAGATGCATTACTATTAGAAAGTGAATTAACTAGCGAGGAAGTCATGGTTCGTGATATGTGTGCTCAGTACTGTCAAGAAAAACTCATGCCAAGAATTTTAATGGCAAATCGGAATGAAGTATTTGACTTGGAGATTTTTAAGGAAATGGGAAAACTCGGAATGTTGGGCTCCACTTTAAAAGGGTGAATACTAATAGAGTAATACCTTAGGCATTTATTTTGATTATTTATTAAAATCATTTTTTTAAATTCACAGGTACGGATGCCCAGGTGTCTCTTCAGTGGCATATGGTCTTATTGCGAGAGAAGTAGAGCGCGTTGACAGCGCTTATCGTTCTGCCCTCAGCGTTCAGTCTAGTTTGGTAATGTGGCCAATTTATGCTTATGGGACTGATCAACAGAAAGAGAAATATTTGCCGAAATTGGCTGCAGGAGAATGGGTCGGTTGTTTTGGACTAACAGAACCGAACCATGGGTCAGATCCAGGTGGAATGGAAACTAGAGCTGTTCTTGATGAGAAGAAAGGCGTTTATATTATGAATGGTAAATAAAATGTAACTAAATGTCAATGCACCACGGTGGATGTATTTAAATATGCCAAAATATATGCTAAAAAGCATATAAAAATTATTGTATGTATTTATATGTTTGTATTTTCTAGGAAGTAAGACTTGGATCACGAACTCTCCAATTGCTGATGTATTTGTAGTTTGGGGAAAAGAGAACGGAGTAATCCGGGGGTTCATCCTTGAGAAAGGAATGAAAGGTTTAAGTGCTCCCAAAATTGAGGGGAAATTTTCACTTCGTGCTAGTGCGACTGGGATGATTGTAATGGATGGAGTTGAAGTGCCAAAAGAAAATTTGTTACCTAACGCTAAAGGACTCGGAGGACCCTTCGGATGTCTCAATAATGCACGGTAAGATAAATTAAACTGCTTGAGGTTTTAGTCAATTTCCGGAATATTTAAACATGGATATTTATTTATTAGTTTGCCTGGTTATTTGATCCAAAAATAGGTTTGGAATTTCCTGGGGTGCACTAGGGGCAGCGGAGTATTGTTACAACGCAGCACGTGAGTACACTTTAGACAGAAAACAATTTGGACGTCCCCTTGCAGCAAATCAAATCATACAGAAGAAATTAGCTGACATGTTAACTGAAATAACACTCGGACTCTCAGCTTGCCTAAAATTGGGACGATTAAAGGACAAGGATTTAATGACTCCAGAGATGATCTCCATGCTCAAGAGAAATTCGTGCGGAAAGAGCTTGGAAATTGGTTTGTTCTCATTTTCTGATAAACTGAATTAGTGATTTGCACTTTATATTAATTCTAAAAAATCTGATTATGATTTTCAGCCCGGACAGCTCGAGATATGCTTGGAGGAAACGGTAGGTTCACATTTTAAAAATTATGTGGTATACTGGCATTATATTTCTTAAATTATTACTACTTATTTTATAGGTATATCCGATGAATACCACGTAATTCGACATGTGATGAATTTAGAAGCTGTTAATACATACGAAGGAACACATGATATTCACGCTTTAATTCTCGGCCGAGCAATCACTGGAATACCATCGTTTTCGTGAAAAGCAAAATCTATTTTTGAGTTTTTGATCATTCGATAGTAGCTTACTATTTCCGTCATTAAAAAATTGCTTTAATGAGTTTCGTCGTATAATCGAGAGCTAATATTAATTAGAAAAGTGATATATTTTTTCAGAATAAATCCGAATATTTGAACGAATACTGCTGATATGCTGAAATAGTATTTCATTTCCATATTTCATTTATTCTCGGAAATAAAGAGTTTATCTTAATCATTTCAGTTCAATACGACATTGTTCTTCTTTATTGTTCAATACAGGCCGTGTTTCTTCAGACATGTGCTTGCAATTTAAAGAAAATATTTTTTGTAAAATAAATCCGAGTGATCTAAGGGCACGTTCCTGGGTGATTTTTCCCTTCCTTCCCTTTTATTTTGTTGCATCACTGAAGGGGTACTTCTTTAGGATTTAATCCGTGCTGAATCATCTGATTTGATAGGTCGAATAAATAATCGTAGCATTCACACCTATAGATGTTATAATTTTTTAGTGTCAGTGTCAAAATCTGAGGAATATTTGCGTATAACCGAATGATATTCACTACTATGTACTTACATTGTTTTACATTGCTGCCAAGAGTTTCCCCAAACGTAAACTCCGTGACGGCGGACAAGAATAGCGCTCGTTTCAGGATATTCCTCTAAAGCTCTTGCCATGCTATCTTTCAAATCTTCTTCAAATGGGGTATTGTCTATAATTGGCACAATTAACTCTTCGTCGTATCGATTGTTTCGTCCCTTCTTAGGATTGTAAATTCCCTGTGTACACAATGTAAGAGTATATGAATTGATAATTCTGGGGTTCAAAAAGTTATCGAGTTTCCAAATATAGTACCTTAATCATTTCCAAGTGTGTAACTTTAAACTCATTATTCTCAGAAAGCAATGTAGCAATCACCGCGGCTTTTGAGTGCGTGTGTATTACTGCTTCGGCTTTCCGTTCTAAAAAAGATTACAAAACAATGTTAAACAATTGAACTTTGAACAGATACATTGGAATTGAATTTTAGTAATTACCCGTGTATGCCAACATGAATAACGGAGTGCATTGACTTTTCTTGAATTTTTTAACAGGAACAGAAATGTCTTCTCCTTTCAAATTTTGAACAAACAAATCTTCTGGTTCCATTCTTTCCTTCTGAACACCACTTGGCGCAATGTAGATTTCATCACTGAAGTTTAAAAAAAAATAGCTTTTACTTTTATTTGTTTTCTCCATGTATTTAAAACAGCATTACATTTAAAAGTTATTCGATTACTTGAGCTTAATGGTAACACCGCCCCCGGTCCCTGTAACCCAACCTAAATCG
Source organism: Protaphorura armata (assembly GCA_034700305.1). NCBI lineage: Eukaryota > Metazoa > Arthropoda > Collembola > Poduromorpha > Onychiuridae > Protaphorura > Protaphorura armata. The sequence continues at coordinate 41,503 of JAQIXO010000064.1, forward strand.
TAAAACTGACGACACAGCTCAGGAATCAAATTCCTAGGATGCTCTGGAGGAAACTGAAGAATAAGGGATTCCAATTAATTTCGGTACTGAATTCAAGAATATTTGTGAACTCACAAACCTCGGAAGTGGACATCACGTAATGTACGATCCAAAATAAATATACTTTAATATTGTCCGGGCTCCTTATATGTGGACAGATCTTGCTTACAAGAGAGTATCTGCAGGGAATAATTATTTTGTATTTTCTTGTACATCAGCCGGAATTACTCGAGAAGCAGATGTGTTCTATTCCTAGCCTGTCCTTAAAGTACAGTTAAGATTAGATGACTAATACATGTAAAATATATACCTCTATGTGATTTCTGTTCTGACACAGCCGTAGTTTATGCAATAACACAGCATGTGATGATATGATATGCATTACTATATTATAATTTTAACCTTTATGTAAGAAATTTCAGTGCCTATAAATCGAGGTAGAATTAACTTATCATTCGATACCATATGATGTGTGGTGTATGGTGCTTCGCCATATTAAATCCGAACAAATGAACAAATGCAAAATAGCAGCAGAAAGCAAATTAGATTTCGAAGGAATTCATGGAGATATGCCGGCGCATTGGTCTAACTTTGGTTTGGCTGGCCAAAATATCCGACGAATGTGCATATTATGGTGAAAGTGATAAAAGGAACCAGGGAACAAAGATGTAAGACATAATAAAAAATTGATCAATTTTACTACCCGATTCACAGGTTGTAATTTAGTAAATATAAGAAAATCCTTAGGAAAAAACCATATGAGTACATGACATGGTCATAGTAGAATTTTTCCCCCTCTCCTCTAATATCACAAACGAGGAAGCGCACAAAAGCGTTTCTTTCATAATTTACGAACAAAATTTTTTATTGAAGTGTATTTTTGTACTTTAGTACGCCCCTAACAAATCCACAAAAGAAAAAAAAGCCCGAAACCGTAAATTGATTTTAATCAAGCGAATGGAGTTTTCTTATTTGTAAATCAACCTTAGTTAAATATCAGAACTAACTGGACACATTAACAGCTGTCGTTTTTGATGTCATGTGAAATTATGAAAATGAAGGAATGTAAATGCAAGTACAATACTGACATAGAGAATGGGAAGTCTTTTGCAACGACTCACCAAAAATCCAATTCCAAAAGTCCAACAAGTAAATTCGATCTGTCCAAAAATTATTTAGTTATCAACATTCTCCAGAAATTCTTTCCTATGGTTTCCCGCCTATAAGCAAACTCCAGGACATCGGGCAATCCACGTATGTTCAGTATTTTCAGTCCGATTCTGCTGTATATGTTGTGGATCTGTGGTTGTTCCTTATGAACAAATGCATTTCATATACTAAGTTTGAGACAGTACCCGTACCCGTACCGTGTGTTTGTGGTGAGAAAGATAAGTTTGTTTGCAAATATCACAGAACAGAGCATGGGAAGTATTTGTACTTTTAATTTGCCCAAAAATCTGAGATTGTTTTTTTTCAGTACAGAGCATTTTGGACATGTTTTATTTAAATTTATTTTTCTTCCACTTCCTACATTTTAAGGGCTTTCCAACTGTTCTGTTCGCCCTTAATTGTAAGACACAACTTGATAAGCAACTAATAATGCTAGCACAATGCTCCACTATATACATAGTTAATCAAGAAGCAAGTATGAATCTTCGGATGTTCAATCAAAAATTTGCAACCGTCGATTGTTCAATACGAAGACATTTGGACTACTTGTACTATATATACGTTTTCGAGAGAAAGTCAAGGACGGATGCTGATGAACAAAGGATCTTCTGTACAATTCATCTAAACATCGTTAAACTACTTGGTTTTAATTATCATTAGACAATTAATTGCACAATTTGAGAAATGTGTAATACCTTCAAAGTGTCGAATACTTTAGTATGAAACACTTTAGAATATTCATGACGAAAAACTGGACGGAACTAGAGGACAAGGTCAGAAATATAGTTTTTCTGCGAGAAGGATGATGCTGAAACAGTAAACCACTACAGTTGTGGTGATAATTACTTACACCTGAGAAAATTAGGAAAGGGCCAAGAACATTATGAACTTACACATTTGTAAGTATATGATGAGCTACTCAGTAGATTTTGAGCCGGCAGCAGCGGTAGTGTGTGTGGAGATGGGATATTTTTTGCGTGTAATAGCCTCAAGCAAAACGTAATGAATTTGATGCAGCCTATTTCAGATCGTCAACCTTACGACGGTATGTATTGAATAAACAAATACAATGACAGTGACTGTAATGTTTTTGTACCTAGTATGCGTACAGTTTTTTTTAGTTTACATAGACTTCCAGGTATGAAACCATTTAGTAATTGGGTCTCAGAGTGTTGTATTTCTCAAATTCTGGCCGAATTTTTTTTTGGTCTGGAAAATTGAAAAAGCCATATTCTCTTGCTCGTGTTCGGAGAGGAGTTTTTTATATTTCATACTTCATACTGAACGTCAAGCTTGAATCGGACGATAATGGTGACAATTCCATTAAATAATGGAATTCCAGATTTTCCTTGTCTCTTTACTTCACCAAAGTATGAAGCTCATTCTCGTTGGTAGGACAGAGAGGGGACTGCCAAATAAATCAGAGAATTTCATAATGCATTCCAAGAAGATTAGAAAACTCACCTGTTCACCTTTCGACTCAACTCAAAGGGAAAAAACGGGTAAGAAAAATCCGTCCAACTACCCTTCGTAAGTTGTTTGGGAAAAAGGTTCGGTGATAAAGGAATTGAAGTTTCCTTTGGTATTTCTTCCACACCCTTTTCGTTCTCAACAATTCAGCATCCGCATCTTAAACTCATATGGCCGTAGCCGTAACGCTTGGAACACTTGCCAAGCAAGCACGCATAGATCAGCGTTCAGAATTGCTTCGTCTCAAGGGAACCTACTCGTCTGCTAATTTCTTATTTTTTCATAAGTTTATGTGGCTCGGTGGACTTTGATGAAAACACGCACACATCAATAGAGCATAAACAAAATATACGAAGGTCTGAATTCAAACCAAGTCGAACCTGATAGGGTTCTCCAAATCCTCAGTCCGGGTCTTATGGATTCTAAGAATCATTGCTCAATATTTCGGTGAATCCTAGCGTTTGAAGTCAAATAATTTTCAAACAGTAAATAATGTAAATAGTTTTCATTCACATTTCCTGTTCAGAAATACTACTACAATGACCAACAGATCAACTTATCACGTAGAAACTCTATAATAAATGTAAGAAACTAAAATAGTTCATGGGTCATCCGTGACCCCGGCTTCACTAAAATTTTGCCGAAACCCTAGCAATTATAAATGAACGACATTGTATGAAAATGCTAATAGCTCTCGATGCTACAGGCATGGGAGAAGCCGGAAACAATTTTCCGAAAATACGAATAATTCAAAAAGAAATTGTAACTACTGCACGAAATATGTACGCAGTATTCTATTCCCATTTTGTGTTTCTGTCTGGTTCTTTCTGTTTCGAATGATGATTCATACAAAGTGGTCTATTTGGTGTAATGGTGTATACTTCTTAAATATTTTGTTTTCCCCATGCATAAGTACTCGTGCAGCGTAATGTGGACGAACTTTCCTTCTGGTGGACTATAGAAATGAGGATTATCTTCCTTGGCGTCTTTACGTAAAACAGTAAAAGATGTATCTTTGCTTTTACCCCACATCTCTCCTGAGAATTCGGAGGTTTGACTGCGTTGTGGAAGGTTGAAGGTGCAACACCAAAGATCTATTCCTGACTACCACGCTGTCCAGATATGTTGACCTTTTTACTAATCTTGAAGTCTGTGAGTTAAAAATGTTCCCTTGTTACTTGTTCACCTGAGAGGGAGGGGTGACTTATCTTTAGCCAAGAATTGTTCATATGAAAAGGTGTAGGTAAGAACAGGTAAGTTGATTGTTAGGAGTGTTGACTGTCGAATAGGTACAAGAAGGCCTTGGGGCACGAGGATCCACGAAGAGTCCAAGAAAAAATACGCTTCAGAACTTACAGTCTCTTTACCTCAGCGTCTTTTCAATCGTCCAGTCCCAAGGAGGTTGTTCACTCGCTTCCTTACAAATTCCACACTCTGATCATTTACTTCCCTTATCACTCACAAAAATCACCGGGAGTGAATTTCTCACACAGGAATTACAATAAGAAATTATATTCATTTGTTAAATAAAAAGTACTTTTCTTACTTTTTTGTAAAGTGTGTTAAAAATTTGTTGACAAAAATACTTGGTTTTTGTGGAAGTCTCTACTGGAACACCGACCGGCGATTGTGCCCCTGTGTTCACTTCTGGATTAAGTGAAAAAGTGATTGTTTCCTGGAGAAAGTTTAGTGTTACAACAGTGTGTTGAAAATTGGATTGGATTCCCTACTGGAATCGTTAACGACGATTTTGGATTTATTATCAGATATGAAGAAAAGTAGTTCTTTGTAGAACTTGTGGAAATCTAGAATTTAAAAGGTATGGATCAAACTCCTTAAGGAAAGCTATCAAAATTGTTTACTTCGGGAAGGTATTGGAAGGGTCGTGAATCGTGATTCTCTGTTTCTATTTGATTCCAAGAGTTAAAAATTATTTACTGTCGTACCCGACTAATGTGAAACTTTTACTACACTTTGCGGATAATTCCCATTGTAGTGCTGTATATAGAAAATAAAGTGCCCTGGTACGGTCGAATTTAGACTTTCAAACCGGATCCTGTAGCTCACACATAATACGACAACAAAGGAGCATCTCAAGTTTCACAAGCAATGTATCACTTCCGTCAGAAATGTCTCCCTTAACTGACCTTGCAAATTAGACCTCTGTAGCGTGAATTCTACTTTCTTTGACTTGAAGGAGCAGGTCAGAATTAGAGTTGTATCGTGTAGAATTTACTGACATAAACAGTAAATACCAAAATATCCATGTACGACAATGGCCTAGCTTGTGAAACCTGGCGAAGAAGTCCTATGGACCATATGATAGTTCAGAAGAAGGCTTCCCTCTTTAAGAAAAAAGAAATGAGCAAAACCCGGCTGTTCTTCGTTATGTTGTAGCTTTTAATGTCATTTATTATTTCGAGAAAAATCGAAGAGAAAATGAGGCAATTCAATAGGGTTGCCGGCAGTACACCGTTTGTTTCAGATTAAAATTGAGTTCATATCGAACAGAACCACCTTTGAAATAACCCAAGACTGATTAGCCAGTCTCGAAATTGGTATTTTCAACCTGACTCTACTCTGCGGTGCTGCGGCTATATTTTTAATGCTGAACGAGTGTTTAAAATACTTTGGATTTTGTAACATTACTCTAAAGTTCTGTGCAATTTAAGTTTCGGCGGATAATTAGACAAGTAACACGAAAATGAATGAGAGACTAGGCTGAATGATTTGACCTTAGTTGAAGTAGAACGAGGTATATAGACAGATGGAAAAATAGGATTTAAAGGCTATAATGAGAGACAATGATTTTTCGGACATTAGTCGTTCATCTTTTCCAACGATAACACTAAGAATGAATCTGCCTTCAAAGTGGTTACACTTGAGAGAATTTCAACTCATCCAACCATTATTTCCCTAATAATAATGTGTGTGTTATTTTGTAATCTTGTAAAATTTGAGGTCAACCATTAAAAGGAGGTGTACGACTGCATGCTGCTGGGCTGAAATTGAATGGGAACCGTTGCGTTGTTGCCTTTTCCAATGTTAAAGATGTTCAAAGGGGAAAAGATGTCTGTTGTAGTTAGTATTAGTTGTTTCATGGACTCAGTTGAAACGCTGAAAGTTGTAAAACTACTTGTATTTTGTGATTCACATTGCACTTAACTCATTCGCACTGGCTGGCAAACTTTGCCGTTAGTTTTTCTTTCAGTCCGGCTGACAAAATATTCTCATGCACCAACAATGCACCGAAGACTCATTCAGAATAATATGAATTCCGTTTGAGTTGATGATGAGCCTATAGCGAGTAGTGCTTTGAAAGTAAGGCCTTTGTAAGAATGCAATAATAATATATAACGAGAATTTTTCACATTATTACTTCGATTATAACCATGGGAGTTGACCTGGTAAACATATATGTATGTTTGTATTACTTGGCTTTAACCTAATTATTATCAAAGCGGAGTTATTCACAAAGCACTAACTACTACAAAAAAAATCTTTAATGACTGCTTAAGATAATAGGGATTAACGACTGATTAAAGGGCAAATAATTTGTAGTGTGATTATACAGTCGCTACAGCACATTCCGATATGCAAAGGAATTATGATTAGATAGGCTCATGCTTAGTCCGAATATTCTTCTCATTCGCTTAATCTTAAATATTAGTGATTCGGGTCGGTCGTCTTTCACGGACCCTGACGGAATCTTGCATGGAATATTCGTTAGACTTCAAAGCTTAAAATGAAAAGATCTGTATAAAATTGACCCCAATCATCTAACACACTCACGAACCGATCAGTTTAGTTAAATGTTCTTAGCCGTTTAAAAGTGGGTCGGTAATAATCTTTGTCTTTGTAATTATTTGCATTAGAAAACAGAACTCGAAAATATCGGCTCGTTTTCTCTCTTAAGCACTGATTTGTGTGTAATTCGCAATCAAAATCTGCTTTATAATTTCCCTACCAGTATATAAATTATGTGAAAGTTGAGTTTTTCTAATCCAAAATATTCACGGCACTGGAAATCAGAAATCACCAATGCAGAATTGCCTCAGCTCAGTTTTCAGCGATCTTGTTATCCCTTAATTTTAAAAAGCAACAAGGGATCCAAAGACTTACGTTTTAGTGGTGCGTCAAGTATTATCCCACATGGTGGTCTCATCTCTCATACTGTCATACTCCACTCGTTGCAGTAATTTGCAAAAATCAGTGTCAGATTCCGACTATCAAGTTCCTACGGAATTTCTAACTTTTTAATTATTCTCTGCTTTAATAAGATAATACTAGAGAAAAAAGAAGGCTAAAAGTTGTACATACAAAAATCATCCAAAATTTTTGATTGCGTATGAGAGTGAGAGCATTTGAATTACAGAAGGTTGTTAGTGCATCTTGAATTAATCTAACGGTTTTACATTCATTCAATTACTAAGGTTCTATTGTACCGGAAATCCAAAACTCCTGTTTTTTTCTTGCAATTGTCAAACAGGAATAATTACTGATAACAGTGAAAGGTGAATTTTCCGCCTGCAACCTCCAGAAAAACGTTGAATGTTGATTAGCCAGGGACGAAAGGCATGCAGGCTGTTTTAAGTTTTAGTGTTAAGGAGTAGGTACTATTATACCGGTATTTACAAAATCCGGTTTGAGTTAACACTTTGGATTTACATCAAATTCGCTTATGAGTAAACGATGAGAAGATGAACCGAGTGGTTATTCCACGCCTTAGTTTGACTCAACAACGTTATGTGTGCGAATGTGATGGCTATATGTCCGTAGCAAACCTGAACTTTGTGTAAGTGACATTTGCATAAGACACTAACCTGTGAGCCCCGGCCATTTACATTTTATATCTTTGAGGATGATGCTGCCAAACAATGCATGATCTTTCCTTTCAACAGCTAGCCAATAATTTGCATTCACTTCCCGGTTTTATAAATATAAATACTACCCGTTCATTCAAATGATATGCTACAGCGTAACAATGGTTAATTATTCGCATCTTCGTCAGCTAACTCTTAGTCAGCAGCGGGACTAGGATTTTACAATGTGAGTGGGTTGTGCCACTTAAACCGCAAGGTTGGAATTTTTAATACAAATGATAGAATGTAAATCGTTAGAGATACTACTACTAGGTCTCGTCCTTTCCGACTTTTTGGCGAGGAAAGGAAAAAAAAATTACATCGGGGTTATGACATTGACATAAAAATTTAGGCTTTCTTAACCATTATTAGTAAATAATGCTGACCTTGATTGCGTAGGTGGTTTCAAGTTCCTGAATAAATAAATACTATTGTGAAATAACAATGACAATAACAGAAAGACTAACGATGTCCATTTCTTCTGTCTGACCCGTCCTCAGATTCATTAGGACGGATTCAAAATATTTATTTTACTTTGTACTTCCGGTTCAGATAAGTATACAATATCCGTGCGGAGAACGGCCCCGATTTTTTTTAGCAAATAAATGCTGATTGAATAAGTATTACGACGAAGTTTAGAATAATTTTAAATATACTCTGACAACTAATATACAAATTCAATAACAATTTGGATAAGTGAAACTGCAAGGCGGGGCATGCATTTTTCTGTAGACAATTATTTAAGCCTGAGTACCTGCAATCATTATTGGACAACTCGAAAACGATTATCGATATAATGTAAGATCGAATGACATTTTTTCTAAAAATATTGTAACCGAACTCAAACAGGTACCCCATCAGTTGTATAATTTTGTTCCTCCTTCATTCACATTCCATTGAGTGTGGTGAGATTTGATTTGGCTACATAATTGTTATCTGTTGAGCTTTAATCACAGTTAAAGCAAACATTTGAGTCTGAGTCAAAGAAATCATTGTCTTCCGTTGATTGGAGTAGGAGAACGAGTCTCACATTCTCGAGTGATAACGTAGGTGAGTATGTGTGATGAGAATGATGATGATGATCATGTTGGCTCATTCCTCATGATCATGTAGGGTCATTGGTCTGAACTGACCTCATTGCTATTCAGTAGACAAGACATGGTCCTGGTCCTACTACTCGTCTTGGCCTCGTCCCATTCCTGAGGACCTCTCGTCGGTTAACTTTTTTCAAGTCCTTATACTTCCAAGCTGCCGTACCAAAATCAAACATTCTTCTTCATAAAAATTCCAACTTATTTTATCTGTTTTTTCCCCTCATTCCAAATTCACCAATATACGGGATGAGACAGGTTTCCGGTTTGTTCTGAATGCAACGGAACTTCTTTTGATGTAACGACGTATTGATGAAAAGGTCACTCCTAAATACTCAAAGTGAGACAAATAGTAATACATTATCACACATATTATAAATGCTAACAATTTGCCAACTCTGAGCTCATCATTCGTAGTATGTAGTACTGCAACGGGTACAATTTGCTTTACAGAAAGATTCGGAGATTTTACTTCAGGGTAAATAAAATTATGCGTTCGAAAAAAGTAGGTCCAATTAGTTCCGACAACATTATTAATTCGTTATAGGCCGATGACAAAGACTTTTCCCGTCCTTGGCATGAAAGATTTCAAAGTGTTTGCACATTCCTGTCTATGCATGAATGACAGAGACACCTGTAAATCTTCAGACATTCTATTATTTATGTTATATTTATGTTATGCTCCAGCTAAGTTGAATAATAAGAAGGAGAGTTGTAATCAATTAAAGTGTTCTTGTGTATAATGGAGTGACAGAATATTATCATGAGAAGAGTATACCTGTTACGACGAGAATAAATCAGAAGAATAGAATTTGATGTGGACTCTGTAACGGTAAACTTATTCTTGGAATATGAGAAGGCGACAAAGAAACCCGCTTTCTTTACTTTACGTCATGTCCAATGATAAATCACGTCGACTTCGTCCTGACGAACCCCTTTGGATATAATGATTCTCTTAAGCAAGGAATAAATTCTCGTTTTTCGAAAGCGTTAATCCTTTATGTAGAGAATTATTAAAAACTCCATGTCGGTTTATCAGAGTTCTTGCATTCTTGAATACACATTCTTACCTTCTTAGCAGAAAATTATCCACCTGGATTGAACTAATATTTTATTATTTCTTTTTAGATGTTGTCCTCCTGGAGGACGGCAGCAAGTTTAATTGCTGCATGTACTGTCATAACCCTGGTCAATACTCAGGTAATTAATCAATATTTTACGTCTGTCTTTCCACATACTTTTAATTGAATTCATTTTCACGCGTACATTTCATTCGTAGCAAGATTCAAACTTAATGAATAAACTTTTGTGTTTCAGGAATCCTCGTTATTCCAATGTCCTAATGGTAAGTCATTTTTCTTATGTCTAATTTAGTAGCTTTGTGTAGAATTTCCGGTTAGGTCATAAATGGTATTACATCTCGCCTGAATTACTACAAAGCGATTATTGCGTTATTCTAATGCATGTCGCATTAATCAAGACTTGATACCCTTGCTGTTGTACTGTGCAGCTTAAATTCAATTCTATGCTCGTTCAAATAGTACTTATCCCAAATGTAAGTTTTACGATGTACAATCACATTTTACGCA